>JACCGJ010017435.1:0-14654 GCA_013407085.1 Atriophallophorus winterbourni
GCTCTCGGCCCACCTTCTCCGAAATACAAATTTGCCTGTTCGTATTTTTCCAGACGTTCCTTGGTCTCAGAGGCAGATGCAAAAGCAAGAAGGCTACGATTGGAAATCGGCGAACGATAAACGCAGCATTTTGTCCACGGTGTGCCTGAACTTAAAGATGATGACTTAGCTAAGAACACTCTACACGACTGTTCTCAGTGGCGCTACATCCAAGAACTCAGCAAAATTCACGGAACTTTGACGACTGCCGTGAAACGCCTTCCCACGTCCTCCAGCTACAAGGGTAATGCCCCTCGTATTCTGAAAATTACCTTCCAATCCGAAGATATGGTTAATACTGCCTTGCGCTTGTGGTATGATAACAAACGCTTTGCACCTACAGAGGTCCGTCTTCGCTCCGCAGTTGACAAACCAAGACCTCGTCCGCAACCATCAGTCATACCTAGCACAAATCAGTCTGCTGACGAACTTCACACGACCGCTTCAAAAAAACTCCCCGCAGCCGGCCTCAGTGTGATCGGCGGAATAACTGCACACCCTATCACCACACTGCATACTCTACAATCACGCAGCCTTTCATGCTGTTACACAAATGCTGCTGGCTTCCTGAACAAACTCCCGGAACTCCGTTACCGCCATTCCCTGTGCTCATGGGACCTAATAGCCGTTACTGAGACGTGGTTATCAAGCGCAGTTCATGATGCGGAACTCACCCTTCCAAACATGTCATTACTTCGCTGCGACCGTACAACAAGAGGAGGTGGAGTGCTGTTCTATCATCACAAATCGCTTCGCTGCGAACAATTATCTGACCCTGCGTTGATTGACTCTGATGTTCTTTGGTGCCACATCCCACTCAAGCAAGACAGTCCTCTCCTGATTGCAGTTGTTTATAGATCTCCCAGTAATACCCCACTGCTCGATTCCTCCCTTTTGTCATCACTTCGGCATGCTTTAAATAAAAGATTCTCCCACATACTGATAATGGGCGACTTTAACTGTCCCAGCCTTTATGGCGAACATGCCTCCCACCCATTCGCCACCGCGTTGTCCGAAATATTGGCAACCTATCCATTATACAATCATGTTCACGAAGCTACTCGGTTTCGGGGCACAAATACACCATCCCTTCTGGACCTCATAATCACCAACGAAGAGTTAATGATTGAAGAACTTTTGTCTAACCCTCCCTTGGGCAACAGCGATCATGTTGTCTTGACATTCACGTTTGTCTCTTTCATGGATTACTTCAACGAACCCTGTCCTAAGAGCCGCTGGATTACTGATCTAGGCTTGTTCCACCAACTCGTCGTAGCCAATTCATGGGATTTCTCAATGATTGACCAGATCGATTTGGCATGGACCACGTTTTTAACTCAGTGGCACGCGCTGCTACGTCTTGCGAGCCACGAAAAGCCCATCCGTCGGAAGAACCCCAAGTCATTCCTTCGCAGCCGAACACGCAAAGCCATAGCACAGCGAAACGCGGCGTGGCGGTGTTACCAGACAGGACGAAATAGAACTGACTGGGACATTTATAAGTCATTGCGCAATCGTTGCACATCTCTTAGCCGCCAGGACAAATGCCAGTATGAAATGCACATCTGTAACAAGTTCTTGGATAACCCCAAAAGCTTGTTCCAATTTGTGAATCAAAAACGGGTAGTTAACGTCGGAATTCCATCCCTAGTCAGCGCAAACGGTCTCACTTCAACAGCCTCGGAAGCTGCAAACCTGTTGTCTGAACACTACGCCCCAATTTTCAACCCTACTTATTCTACAAACTCCTCCCATTTTTCTTCTCCCTCACATGACGTACAGGAAATGCCGGAAATAATGTTTACCTCTGATGCGGTCCACAAGAAGATTTCATGTCTACGGCAATACTCTTCACCAGGACTCGACGGCATCCACCCTAGGATCCTGAAAGTAGCCGCATTGCACATATCTAATCTACTTGCCACGTATTTCCAACGTTGTATGGACTCCGCCACTGTCCACCAAGCTTGGAAAGAAGGTGTTATCACGCCTATCTTTAAAGGCGGTATCCGGTCGGAACCCGCAAATTATCGCCCTATTGTGCTGTTGTCAGTCATTTCTAAAGTCATGGAGAGCATAATCTCTGACCACCTTGTTTCACATCTGGAAACAAATCGACTTTTAATCACACAACAACACGGCTTTCGCGCCAACCGTTCATGCACTTCCAACTGGCTTCTCGCACGGGATGCCTGGACGAAATCTGTGGACGAAGGCATTGGTGTCGATGCAGTATTTCTGGATTTCTCCAAGGCATTCGACCGCGTCGACCACGACATTCTTTTACTTAAACTCGCTGCCTGCGGCGTTGGGTCATCCTTATTGTCCTGGATAAAGTACTTTCTTCGCGACCGCTCCCTCTGTGTTCGTGTTCGTGACTTCTATTCTGCCCGCTTCCCAATCAAGTGCGGTCTGCCACAAGGCTCCGTTCTTGGTCCCCGACTCTTCATCATTTTCATCAATGATATTGGCCAAAACATTGAATCACCGTTCCTCCTATTTGCGGACGATGTCAAAATCTGGCGCTCACTCAAATCGCCAAGGGATTCACACGTCCTACAAGATGACTTAGATCGTCTACACAGCTGGTCTTTGAGGAATCATCTCCCATTTAACACCTCCAAGTGTAGCGTTCTCCCCATCCGACACTCAGATCCGGTCGCTTACAGTTTGGGCTCAACAGTACTTCAGAGTGTTCGACAAGAAAAGGATCTCGGCATCATCATCCAGCACGATCTCGGTTGCACCACGCAATGCGAACGAGCCGCAGCGGTAGCCAATCGCAACACTGGCTTACTTCGCCGCGCTTTAGGCAGGTTTGACTGGTTTCTCTTCCCGACACTGCTGAATGTCTACATCCGTCCACACTTGGAATACGCAGTACAGGCTTGGCATCCTTGGCTATGCAAAGACGTGTCCCTTCTCGAAAAAGCCCAAAGACGTGCGACAAAGCTTGTCCGTGGTATGCATAACATGTCTTACGAGGAAAGGTTACGCAGTTTAGATATATTCTCCGTTACCTACCGTCTTCACCGCGGTGACATGTTACTTACCCACCGGATCTTGACCGACCCCTCCCATCCATGCAACTCCCTATTCGTTCCCTCTCCAAGCACTAACCTCCGAGGACATGAGCTCAATCTGTTACATCAACAGAGCAGGCTTGAATGTCGACACAGCTTTTTCTCTGTGAGAGTATGCAGTCAGTGGAACACTCTTCCAGGCACGCTTTTTGAGGTCGCTTCTCTCGGTTTATTCAAAGGTCTCCTCGATTCTCACCTTCTTCTTCTTCTTCTTGATATACGACAGGGGGTCAAGCCCTTGTAAGCCGCATCTCTTCATATCAGCAACCTAGTCCAGGAGAACCTCAGTTGAAGAAATCCTAACCAGTGTTGTTCAGCTTCGCCGTGATTACAAGCAACACCTTATCCAAAAGTTGCTTGAATTGGTTTTCAGAGTTCGCTGAGATGACCTCTTCCGGAAGCGCATTCCACAAGTTAACAATTCTTGTTGAGAGCGTGAATCCCTGAAGTAGGCGTAGTGTCCTTCGATTTTGAAGCTTTAGTGCATGGCCACGGGTTCTTGAGTCCGTCACGAGAGGGAAAAACTCGCGCAGCTCGTCACCATAAGCTTCCAGTAATATGCGACGAGTTAGCAGCACCTCCATGAAATCTCCCACTCCCAAGACACAAGTACCCCGTAAACACTATTTTAATTTTTTTTACAAACCCTATTGCATTTTCCCCCCAAAACTCACTAGCTCGTGGCAACGGTAAGTTCTCTTTCTGTGCCATTTGCATTTTCTTCACAACCCCGCTAACTCTTTGTCAGTTTCATTGCTCTTCCAGATCCCAGTATCGGAAGTCCGTATACACGCAGTTTCAACTGACCCTGTTCCGGAGGATGCGGTGGGTAGCTGTGTCCCGGGTTGACGCCCTATTTGTCCAAATGCCACAAAAATCCATTGATGGCGCAGGCTAAACGCGAATGAGGCCCGCTATAAGGCCTTGGAAACTCAAACATTTCTATCTTTGCTTTTTCGACCCACCGCTCTATCTATCCTGCGGTTTGTACAAGCTCTCAGCTTTTTTATACTGTAATACACTATTGAACTATTGTTTCGTTTAATTATCGCATCAATGCGGCCCATTATGCAGAAATATTTTAATTGTATTCAGTTATGAGAGACAAATACGTATTCGCGTACCAAAAATTTGAACAGAAGATGAATCAGATGAATTGCAAAATAAATTGCAAATAAATCTTTATCAGAAATTCAACGAGGTAAATTCGTATCGCGTACCAGCCACGTGGTTCTGCACATGTGGTATCATGGAATTACTCATTGTGACTGCTTAATGAATTTACCATTTTCTTTAAACATAATGTTGTTAAACCAGTGTATGCGTCCATTTTACGCATAGATATGTAGGTTATGCAATGATAAAAACGCTCCCAATTTTTCGATTGAAATGCGCGGAAGCTGAAGGTCACGTTCAAGTTCAAGTTCAGGTTGCACAGGGCTGAAGGTGGCTAAAAGACAATCACGCGCCCAGATTACCTTCGACGATATGTGGTTCAGCACCCAGCACTTAGATATCGAGTACACAGTTTGTACTTTTCACACGTTCTTGTTTCCGGATATCTGGAAAGTAAGTCAGGGTTTTTCTTCACCAGCACGGTGATAGGTCAGCTATTCAGGAAACAATGCAATAATATGCGTGAACAATGTATGGTGTATGAAATCACTAGCCTAGTCGAGGCAAAGTGAAACACAGTCATAGACTGCATGTGGGCTAATTTGCTGTCAGGTTGCCCAAGCCTAGACATATATGATAAAAAATGTAAAAATACTTCTTTGTTTCTTGTTTTCAGTAGACAAAGTGCGGGAATATGATAGAGTATTTAACTTCTAATTCTTTTTTGAAGCTTAACACATTTAGGAGGCTTACTATACAATATGGGTGCTGGTTGCAGAAGTGGACCACATGGTTGCTCAAAAAGTGGTCACGTGCCAGCAACCTAGGCCTACCCTTAAGAAGTTTCATAGAATTTCCCCTTGTAGCTGCTTTAGGGGCAAGTTTAAGGATTTCAGTAATATTATCACACGTGAGACCCGTTTGAAACTTGAAGGCTTCTATTAGGTCACCTCGCCGTCTCTTTAGTGAGAACAAACCGAGGTCCTTGAGTCTTGCCTCATAGGTCTTACCTGCCTGACCCTCAACCATCCTAGACGCAAGGCGCTGTACACTTTCGAGACATGCTATATATTTTTTTAAGTACGTTGCCCAGGATTGAACGCAGTATTCCAAGTGAGGTCGCACGTCTACTTTGTATAAGGAAATGAAGATTGAAGGTTGTCTGTAAGATAACCCAACACTGGCTGGGTAACAGATCCAATTCCCAGAAGGAATTTTTGGAAGGCAGACGCGGGTAGGTTACGGGATGTTGCTTCATTTCTCGATTGGTCTTTCGAACAAGCAGCTGATGTTGAAAATTGTTGCTTGGTGATCCGTAATAACATTTTGACAGTTATTGAGGTGGCTGTTCCGATGTCCACACGTCGTCGTAAGGCGAAAGTTCCACCTTGGTTTGATAAGGAGATAAGGAAACTTTTGCGGCAACGTCGAAAGCTCTGGTCGATATTCGTAAGTCGAAAAAACGCCACTGACTATGACAATTATCGGCAAGCTAGAAACATTTGTACGGCATTAAAACGCAAAAAACGTATGTTGTACGAGCAGCGATTGGTTGACGAGTCTACTTGTGCACCAAACGGCTATTCGCATACATTCGACGCCGCACAAAGGCGTCGCCATATATTCCTAATTTGATAGATACTAATGGGGTAGACATTACTGAGGATGGTTTGGAAGCTGAAGCCATGGCTAAGCAGTATGCCTCCGTGTACTGTCTGGAAGACAGTGATCCTCCTTCTGTCTCTAATAACAGTGAGGTGCTGTCTGATCTTGATGTAGATGTAGAGACTGTTAGACACCTGTTGGAACAGTTAGACACACAATCCGCGCCAGGACCAGACGGTATTCATCCGTTGGTTTTACGAGCACTATCAGAAGTGTTGTGCGTTCCGCTGGCCAGGTTGTTTACAAAATCTGTAACATTAGGGGTCTTGCCACAAGAATGGAAACAGGGTATTATTAAACCTATGTTTAAGAGTGGGGACCCCAGTAATCCTGCTAATTACAGGCCGGTCACATTGACTTCTGTGATCGGTAAAATTTTAGAGAAGCTGATCAAAAGGAAATTAGAGCACTTTCTTTTGGAGTGTGGGCGTTGGTGTCCACAACAACATGGATTCACCAAAAATCGCTCATGCGTAAGTAATCTGCTCCTGGCGCGAGAAAGTTGGTGTGCTTTGACTGATTCTGGTCAAGAGGTCGATGTCATTTTTATCGACTTTAGTAAGGCGTTTGACCGCGTGCCCCACCGCCGATTGCTCGTCAAGCTGGAGGGTTTGGGTATTCAGGGTTGTCTACTTAAATGGATCGAGGCATTCATCTCAGGGCGGTCAAACCGTGTCGAGGTGAATGGAGTTTTGTCTTCAGAGATGATAGCAGGCTCCGGAGTGCCGCAGGGATCTGTCCTTGGCCCATTGTTATTCAAAGTTTTCGTGAATGATATTCCGGACGCGGTAGCGATCGATTGTCTTTTATTCGCGGATGATCTGAAACTGTGGGCCTCTGTCAGTTCCTGCGATGGCCACAAGCAACTGCAACAAGCAGTTGATGACTTAGTCAGTTGGACACATCGCTGGTCACTGCCTATCAATGAGGACAAGACAGTGGTCATGCGCATAAACTCCGATGACACTGGTGGTGAATACTTTATTGGAGGTAAGCCTATTAGAGCGGTGACGGTCGAAAAAGACTTAGGGATTCTGGTTATGGATTCCTTGAAGTCGAAGGCTGACACTTGTCGGAGAATAGGCAGCGCTACCAGGATGCTCTGGGCGATTCGGCGTTCCTTTGCGTCCATTACCCCGCAAATGTTCCAGACACTTTTCTCTGTGTACATTCGTCCTCTGTTGGAATATGGGCTACCTGTTGCATTTCCTCAGTCCAAAGGCGAATGCGACTCCTTGGAGAGGGTACAAAGGAGGGGCACTAAGATGGTTTGTGGAATGCGCCAACTCGCGTACGAGGATAGGAGGAGCTTGCTGAAACTCTACCCCCTCGAACTTCGAAGGGAAAGATATGACCTGCTCCTGACACGCCGTATTCTTCTCGGTCAATATGGAGACGAGTTCCTCCAGTACTTCCGATTAGTAGGTGAGTCGAGGACTCGTGGACATGACTTTAAGTTGCAGAAGCCTAGAAGGCTGAAGCTGAGTAATGCGAGCACGCTATCCACGCGGGTGGTGAACACTTGGAACTCTCTACCGAAAGAGCTCCTGTCTCTACCATCTGAACAGCTATTCAAAAGCGCGTTGGATCAGCATTTGTTGAGACGGATGGACTTGATCCCCGGAGTGATATAGTGGTGTTCCTCTACTCTCAGGGTTTGCCTTGTCAGCAGAAGTCACCCATGTCTATTACTGTGATTAAGCTCAAACGGGATTTTATGCCTTCTGCTTTCGATTCAAAAGAAGAAGAAGAAGTCTGAACAATTCACTACGATGCGTGTTTGCAGTTTCGACACATTTTGTAGCCCACTTAAAATCTCCTGTTATGGTAAAACCGATATCCTTTACTTTCTGAGCAGCAGCTAATCTGATAGTTCCTTCGCCGACTTCAAGTGGGGTTGTCGGTAAATCAGACGTCAGAGCACAGCTCTTCCCAAAGTTTAGTGGCAAGTCCCAGGTCTTCGTCCACTCGATTACTTTTTCTAAATCAGACATGAGCGTATCTCTACTGTCTGTTCCTAAGATCTTAACATCATCAGCGAACAGCAGCAGCGTGAACTCAAGCAGGCTGCCAGGTCGTTTACAAAAATAAGAAAAAGTAGTGGACCAAGCACCGAGCCTTGAAGCACTCCACTGAGAATGCGTGATTCCTCTGAGCACACCCCTACAATTCTGACATAGTTAGTGCGATTAGTTAGGAAGCTGTCTAAACATCGATGTAGCTCACCTGTGACGCCAAACATACTTACTCTGTGTATAAGGTACCTAGTTTCCACTGAGTCAAAGGCCTTTTGGAAATCAAGGTAGCATACTTTGACTACAGTACCTTCATCGAGCCGTAATTTAACTTTATCAAGAAAGATTAGAAGATTGGTTAGACAGGACCTTCCTTTCCAGAAACGGTGCTGGGCATCGGATAGTATGATATTGCCTACCAAATTTTTACATATCTGGTACCGAATGATTTTTTCCAAGCACTTGCAAATAATACTAGTCAGGCTTACTGGCATATAGTTGCGTACATCTGAAATGGTACCCTTTTTGTATATCGCTACTAACGCCGCTCGTTTCCAATCATCCGGTAGTATATCTTGGAGTAAGGTAGCTTTAACAAGATTGCTGATTGCGAGTCTGTATTCAGAGTCCCTTTTAGCTTTCCTTTGCAGCGCAACAGCTGAAATTCTGGTCTGTATGAACTGCAGTCTAGATCTGTGAATTCCAGAGAATCTGTAATCCCTCCAGCTACGGTCACGCGATCTGATTGACTTGCGAATAGACGCGCTACACCAGGTGGGTTTTCTCGCGTTCTCACTGGTTGTAGAGAAGCAACACTTTCATGTAGTTGTAAAAAGTGCCCTCCTATAATATTCCACCTGATTTCTACTCTAGGTTCTAATGCCTCTGGTTCCCAAATTAGATTTATTGATTAATTTTGTAGTTGGACAATGTCCATTAGACTAAATTTGCGGGACATCTTTATTTGGTGAATAAGCTGCGCTTAAGTCCAGTCAAGAAGAATTACAGTGTGATCACTGTTGCCTAGTGGCGAAAGGTATTTGATCCCATAAATATCGCTATCATTAGACGATAGAACCAAATTTAAAATGGACGGAATTTGTCCTGACCTAAACTTTGTAGGTTCCCTGACATGCTGATAAAAGGCATTGATATGACACCAATCCAGATATTGCGACTCTGTTGATTCCGGTTACGAAATTTTGGTACGCCAATCAATGCCCTGGAGATTGAAGTCTCGAATAATTAGTAATGCGTTCCATTGCCCTTTTAATACTTCCAATGTGTTCCTCATTATTTGATTGTCTAATGGTGAAGCAGTCGGGCTTTTACAATCACATACGAGTTCCAGGCTCCTCCTAGCGACGGAAAGAAATACCGATGTTAGTTCCATTGTGTTACAAGCAATCTTTATCGATGTCTCACTGTTGGGAATGTCTTCATTTATCAAATTTACTGCACCACCTCCCGTAGCACCAATATCCCTATCGTGATGATAGATGACGTACTAAGTTGATACAAATGAGAGTACATGATCATCTGATTTCAACCATAATTCGGAGATGGCAATTATATCGACATTGTTTTCCTGTGTAGCAAGCTGCAACTTTCCCCAATTACTATGTACACTGCAACCATGTGTTCATTACACACAGCACATTTTAATCCACTTTTACTAGAAGTCGGAGCACTCTCGTTGATACCCGGTTTTTTGCGACCGAGGCAGTAGATAACTGGTTGGACTGTGCTCACGCTTAAGTTGCACTGGGCTAAAGGTGGCTAAAACCAATCACGCGCTCAGACTTTGTTTGACGGTATGCGGTTAAGCACCCGGCAATACCATATTGAGCATACAGTTCGTACGGTTTTTACGTTCCAGTTTCCGGATATCTGGGAAGTAAGGTAGTATTTCTCTCCATAAGCAATGTAAAAGTATGATGGCTTATTTGATGGAAGTTCTAAAATTCTCCCTGATCAGCGCCGCGATTTTCTTTGCGAGCAACGCGTTCATTCGTGGATGGATGCTTTCACGCCTTGACGACTTGTTGTATGCTGCGTTTGTTAAGATACGCTCAACACTGTCAAACTTGAATGATAGCTCGTTAGAAAGGGCGAGTTGAAAAAACACAAATGATGTGGGCGCAGAAGTGTTTGAGCAACTTCTTTACCTAGTGCTTTGAAAATGCATGGAAAACTTGTGAGCTTTTTCGAAGTTAACAATTGCAGCAGAGCATTGGTCTCTTTCTAAAGTGCTTAATTCTCTTTATTTTGAGTTTTTAGACTGAAATTTACTATAGTAAAGTTTGGAATGTATCAAAGCCTGATGGAGCGTTTACCGTTCTAAATGGAATTTTGAAGCGTGTATCTTGGAGAATACATCATTGTGGAATTCTTTGTATCAAGCCCACGTCGCATGTGAGAAAGCAAGCGCCTGCCGCTTCAATCATGCGACGAGGTGAGTTCAGCCACGACAGACTGAGACTAGTCACAGTTAAAGTACAAGAGAAGTCAATTGATGAGTCCTCACATCTCATCCACATGATCAGTATTTTGCCATGCTAACTGCGCTAAAGTAGATAACAATTTCGATCTTATGAGATCATCGAGCTACCCTGATTGTGTTTTATAAAGAAGGATGAGTTCTGCTCGCACGTTGAAAGGACATGATGGCGCTTTCCTAAAGTTGTAAAATAGACTACATTTTCTATTTAACGTTTTTCAGAAATTGAGATAATTATGTCGAGAACTGATGAAGATGTACTTTTTCGGAATCTATTGGGTTTGTTCACGTTTTGGTCAAGTGTATTGGTGTGTAGCAGGTCTACAAATTCATTCATAATCCTTGGAGCCTTTAGGGTATACAACTAAATGTTTATCTTGAGTAAATAAAAATCATCGAGATTTACAACACGTGGTGCTTTGTTCGAAAGTGTCGAAACCCAGAACGGCGAATGAACATCATGCTGAAAGCTACTGTTCAAACTACAATAAATAGAGCCTATCATTATTTGCGTGAATCCAGACATCAGTCGAGCAGACAAAATTTTTTTGACGTTGGTGGTAGAAACAGAAATACTTCGGATAAAAAATAGGAATATTAAAAATAAACAATGACTCTACAGGAGCCTGGCTTGTAACCTGTAGCCTATTACAGACGGTAAAAGTTATCTTGAGACAAACATGATTACGTAACACCAAAATATTTTGTCGCTGAGTTCAAGGCTGCAGATTGATTTCATTTTTAATAATACAATCGTTCGTGAGAAATATACCAGCACTATCAAATTGAGTTTAACTGCCGGGTCGGCGTTCCAAAAACAAGAAGGGAACACAATACAGTTTCCGTTGTTCTTACCACTAATTTATGATCTAAGATTCTCACGTCGATCAGACCTTTCTAAAACAAATATATTTCTAAGTTCGGTATAAATACTTATTCAATCACGTAAAATCAATAGTATATAACTGGTAGTGTAACTTAAAGATGTTTCACGAATGATTTTATTTTGCATATGTTAGTCGGATTTGATTTAAATGTTGGCATTTAAATAGAGTGATGTTCTTTTCATCATTGCATATTTTATGATATATTCATCCTACATAATCTCTCATTTGTTTTATTCGATGACTAGAGTATGGAAAGTTAAAGCACCATTGAATACTGTGTGAAGCTAGCCTTCCCGATAAACCGTCACTTTCCAGTCCTTTCAATCAAATACGCAGCAGTCGTTCAGCACCGATGAAGTTGGATCCGTTATCTGAATATATGACTTAGGGTTTACCTCGACGAACAATGAAGCGGAAGAGCGTTATCGAAAAGGAATCGGTATCCATAGAATGGGCTACTTTTATATGAACAGCGCGTGACTGTAAGCAAGTAAACAAACATACATAACGTTTTTCTACAGATCGACCTCCCTTTACTTCAAACAGTCCAAAAGAGTCCAATCCCGCCTTGGCAAAAGGGTACGAGTCTGCTGCGAACTGGAGGAAGATCAGCCATCAGTTAAGCTGCGGGTCTGTCATCTAACCTTTTGCAGACGAGGCATTTTCCAAGTACCCGATTTACAGATGACAGTCCACCGATAGGCTAAAAATTCCTGCGCAGGACGCTAAGAGTATGCGCTGGCCCTGAATGTCCTTCGAGCAAATGAACGTTACGAATCAATAAGTCAGTAACATTATGCTTCTTGGGAATTATTACGAGATGATTGCTTTCAACTGCAATATCAGAATGAAACAGTATTCCACCAATCTTTAACATAACCTGATCAATGAAAAATTGGATTTGCAGGGTTCACTTAGCACTTTGTCTCCAAAGGCATTCCGCTGCGTCATTCAAATAATTTCGGATTCTGCATTTTGGAATTCATCAAAACCAAGTTTGCCTACCGATAAGAATCTATCGGAATGATGACCAAACATAACAACAATGTAACGTTTAAAACGGACCAGCCACGCAATTTGACGTAAAATTCTTTTCCAACTAGAAAATCGATGAAGGATGTTGTCTATTCCTCGTTCTGAATCCATTGACGTTATGTTACACTTGGCACGCTTGAATTCAGCTTGCTCGGTGCGCTGCGGATTAACAATTTCAGGCCACGTATCGATGGTTTGTCTTAGAAAGTCAGGGCCTCCACTGGCATGGTATCGTGTGTTCGTGTATGAACGTCAAACGACTCGGTAAAAACGTTGAGAAGCGACTAGTTCGATTGGTAATATAATACAAAACGGTCATCGAATCAGTCCAAAAGTTAATGTTTTTAACAAGTTCAACAAAATCGGATTTTAGTATCAGATATATACGTACCGCAAGAACCGCTGCAGACAATTCCAACCGAGGAATCGATATTGTTTTCAGAAGATTCGCTCGAGATGTCGAAAACAGGAGACGAACAGGCGACATGACTGAATCACTGCATGAAACGTCCATATGCAACAGCGCCATGGCCAGATTCCGGATCATCACTAAAGACGTGTAGATTTAAGGACGTCATAGTTTCATTTACTTCGCTAATGCGTCGTGGAACACGTTACTCTTTGATCATGCTGTTGATCCACTTGTCGCATACCAGCTAAAGATCATCTCACATCGGCTCGTCAAAATCCAAAGGTTTTCTGCAACAACATTGAAGCGATTCCTTTCAAAGGAATATCCAAGGACTCATCAAGCCAAGTGAGTCGTACAAACCACTGACTACTGACAATAAACGTCGTTACGTTGTTGGGCGTTTAGCAAGATTCAGATCAAACGCAAATTCGTCTGTGGCTGCATCCCATTTAACACCCAGCATGTTTTCCATCGGTAGCTTATCTTGGCTAATGGCTCGTACATTAGGTGCGTGGTCATCCGCAGGCACATCATCAAGTGAAATACGATCATTGAAAATTTACTTTGTCAAGCGAAAACCTCCTGTTCGTAACAATGTTGACAACTGCCTCATCAAGGACTTCGCTTCCTCCTGAGTAGACACTGATATTGAACAATCATTAACATAAAACATTTTCGAAATATAATTCCTAATTCGTTCCTAGAATAAATGACCGAACACCTCGAACGTTCTAAGCAGTGCAAACGATGCGCAAAATGGGAACGACATTGCCCCAAAGGGATGAACTGTCATCACAATTTTTTTAATGGAACCTCGAATATCATCATTCTCCCACCAAAGAATTGTAAGAGCGTTTCTATCATAGTTTGGCACTTTGACTTGTAGAAACATCTCTTCGATGTCAGCAGCAACAGTATAGGCATGTAATCGGAAGCGCAGCAATACGTCGATCAAATTTGTTGTAAGATTTGATCCCTGAAATAGTACATCATTCAACGACACCCCAATGTGTTTAGCCGCACAATCGAAAACTACTCTCAGCCTTTCCCGTTTTTTTAGTATTAAAAACCGCATGGTGAGGCAAATACCAAATAATATTCTCCTTGGCATTATTCAGAACGGGTTTGATATAACCAAACTCCAAATGATGCGTCATAACCTTGTTGTAACGCTCGAACAAACAACTTTCACGTGCAAATTGACGCCGCAAATAGCTTAAGCGCCTTTTCGCTGTCAAAAAATTTGTGGTGAGTTTGCTTCTATCAGAATTCCAAGGAACTTGAAAATGACCGTCAATATATTTGATCCCCTTACGAGAGACAATGCTTTTTCGTCATCACGCGATCGTTCATTTCCCTCGGCGGATATGTCTGCAAAATCTGAGTTGTACAGGCGGTTGACACATTCGTCAATGGACCCTTGCTCCAGAGAATAATTTAAACACAAGATATCCTTTGAAGTTTAGCATGCCGGTCGTTGCACAATCAACTTCATCAGCGTTTTCGTTGCAAATGGACGGCGTCTGCCTCTTAACCGCTGTTCCAACGCCCAATGAGCTTCAGGAACACAACCTTTCAGAACAGTCACAAGCTGATCACTAACATCGAAGAAGTCAACGTCTTTCAAATATGCAGGCCGTTCACTCAAGGCTATTATTGAACATTGTGACACACGCGAAAACATTTTCCACTGTGTAAGCCTCTGAGACGTGGATTACTTGACTGCCGTCAAACGAGTGTATTTTAAAGTTTAAACGGGAACAAGTAGGTTTACGCTGATGACCTAAACTGGTCAATGAAAGTTGCGCCAGACTTTTAGGCATCGTGTACTGTTCAACGAAGTCCTTAAGAATCAAAATAGTATCAGAACCACTATCCAAGAAGGCAACAGCATTTATAAGT
>JACCGJ010017436.1:0-12073 GCA_013407085.1 Atriophallophorus winterbourni
TCGTGTATTAAATTCACTCGAAGGCGAATGTGTTTGGATGAGTGATTCGGTGAATCCATCCTTTGTATTCTAATCGAGATAGCACAAAATGAATGTATGTGCAAACACGCGATCAACTGCTCAAACGAATATGTTATTTCTCGCATTCACCAATCAATTGAACGGTGTCTAGGGTTTACGAGAGGAGCTTCGAATTAGTCGAAATTTGTTGTCAGTTTGGAAAAATTCTTTAGTGCTTCATTTGAACGAAAACACCTGGTGAGTTTGTGAGTGACTACTGCCCGAAAATAAGCGAATGCATATTTGATATTATATTGAAAGGGAGTTCATTTGCGTGTTAAAATCCAGGTGTTATAGGAATTCAAATCTCAATTTGTATATATTTAAGCATCGGAACCATATCAAATATATTGCTACAATAACCTTATTCAAATCTACAAGTAAAGATTCATGGTATAATCATGATCGTTTTGTAGATGAAATAGGGTTTAAAATTTGTAAAAGTTAGGACTTCTTTCTGTCACATTTTCGATAAATTTTATCTCAATACGACACCGGGAGACTGGGAGATCTGGGTCTATGCAACTTCGCTGATACCATTGAACCAGGTCAAGGTCGGTTGACGCTGTCTCGCACCTGTAAAAGTGCAGAAAGAATAGGGTTATGGTGAAATTGTTTTGTAAATAAAAAACCTAATCAATTATTTAGTGTAACGAGATTTTAAGCTAGTCCAATTACATTAGTGCTGAGCTCCAGATTTAGGAGATCTCTACTCCATCCACCTTATTGACAACAAGCTATCGGGCTTCAATAATTTCGACAGCATGAGCATGTGAGCACTCGCCTTACGGTCTAATACCGCGTTATAACACTTCAACATTGTCTAAATCGATGCTGTGATCTGTATCTACTATATGTTCTGTCAATGCTGATTTGGGACTTGATATTTCCCTGCATCTCGGGACTGTCTTTTGACACGCTTACGACATTCTTTGATTTTTCGGTGTAAATTTTTCTAGAAGTTTGTCCGATGTAAACACCATGGAAACATTTACGTTGCATTTTGTAGATGATATTCTCGGTGCTTGATAATAGTGTCGCATCCTTAAAATTTTCCAGTGTCGAACGGATAGATTTCCCATTGATACACGTCAGACATATTAACACCTGATTCAAAATTCTACTGGTTGCTCTGAAGTGCATTTAACGCCCCTAGCCTAACGATGCTTCTGTGTCACAAATAAATCGTTACCCAAAATCTACCCTAACCGTATGCATACAAATGTCTTCTGATTTTGACTGCACAATTGGTCCCAACATATTCTAATTAATAACTTGATTTTCTGTTATAGAATTCATGGTTCAGAACACGGTTAACTGGGTGTACTTCCCAGCAATTTTGCTGCTCAATCGCTTATACTTGCTCGATTGTACTCGGAGCGACCAGCTACAAGAAGCTCCAAGACCCGTGATGGGTTACGTCACGGAGAGCGAAGCAACTTGCCAGTCCGACTGCGACCGCTATCCTCAAAGATGTGTTAGCGAAACGAATATTAAAAATATTGCCGCAAAGCTCATATCGAGCAAGCTGCGTGATGCTGGGTATCGAATGATAATTATCGACGCGTGTTGGTATCATCGGAAATCCTTTAATATTGTGGATACAATGACGTATGTAATGCTGAATTTTCCCTCGGTGAGTTTATTTCTGAATGTGATTCAAATATTTATGTGCGTTTGTGCGTTCGTGTGCGTTCTGAAAGACGGAATTTTAATGTTGGTTTACGGCAGCGTGCTCAAGATTTTAGATTAGACCCTTATGGTAAAAGAGCAGTTAGCTTGTCAATGCCGTAGGGCAGCGGTTTTCAAATTTGTAAATGCCCGCACCCGTGATGTAGTTTGATATGCTCTCGCGCCTCTTATAGAAAAACACAAAATAAATGATCACTGCACGAACAAACAATACGCTAAAAATCGACAGTAAATCAGCAGAAAATGACAACACTTAGTACAAGACAAAATATAGGAAAGGCATCTCACACCCTGTGGAAAGTGGTCTTACACCCCAGGGGATGCTGGTTAGTAAATTTTAGTCGATATTGTATTTTTGGTTAAATTGTTTTACAAATGCGTGTGTATGAGGTGAGCAGTGTTAGTTTTCAGTAGGTTATGACCAACAATCAATGGTACTAGAATTTCTGATGTTGATGCGTTTCAGAGAAAACACAGAGAGAAAGAGAGACTGAATAATTGTTCTCAAGTCAAGAATCAAGATTTTATGGTGAAAAATGCAATCGCTTCACATGTACCATTGGATAACAGTTATAAAAATGCGGAGGATGCAATCAAAGTTCAATTGGTGTTTCCTTTGTTTGAGTTCATGTTGGGTCAATATGCAGGACCGATAGTGGAGTGCTCTTTGATATGCGCATCCAGTTTCAATTTGAAATCACGGATTATGGTCGCGTTCACAATTTAAGTGAATGCAATTTTTTCATAACTCACGCCTCATCTACTTTTTTGAATGTCAAGTGAAAACAACTCAAGGAGCCTCGACATCTGCTTTTAAATTAAATGTAAATTTGAACAGAAAACTTTGAGATTTAAATGTCCTGTATCGGTAATGGAGTGCAAGTAATGATAAAGTCGATAGAAGCCATTTTGGGTTAAAGAGTTTTCTTGATTGGTCGTTTTCCACTGTCCAAATATCGTCAACGACTTTGTAGTGTATAAAGATCCTATGACCAGTCAGGCCACAGGGAGGTTTTGAACGTTTTGTTTTAGGAATATCCTAAATCGCATGCAGTTCTATCACACACAAAACACCCATGACTGCTTTTGTGTTGCTTGCGCTCTTGAGGTGGTGACATTGCGATATTCTTTACACCAAATCCGGTCAAATGAGTCCGAAGTGATGAGTAGTGGATTCGGAATGGTTTTTACGAAATAGGTTAGCAAATCAGACCCTAGTGACAACCTGTAACGACAGGATGTCATAACATGATTCGCATATAAAATACATGCATGTTTTATTCTTTACTATGTGCGTAGTCAACACCTCGACCAACTGACTTGTATTGTGGGATTTGGGGATGAACACTGGATGAACAACACTGGAGATGTTTATCTCATGAGTAAAAAATTGGAAAATTTTAGTTGATTTGTCTAACGTTCATTGGAGTATCCTCGTATATTTTTCAGATATTACCCGCCAAAAATTAACCACTTCACCCAAAAATTTGTAACTTTAGTTTTTGGTGAAGAAGGTGAAGCTAAGACATGTCAATTATAATCTGTATGGGATGATCCGCATTTCGGTATATTTGCCACTGAAGATCCCCGTGTGCAGCATCGGCGCTTATTCCGCATCGTGTAGAGGCATCAGCGAGATGTGATGCTGAACAAGCATAGAGGCGAGTAAACAATTGTTATTATGACGTTCGCAAATGTCTAGACACCAAAAACTGGTCTAGGATTCGTGGATATCATTACAGTGGAGTTGGCAAAAGGCTGTGGGGCCAAACGGTTCGCTCTTGCACATTATTGCGCACTATTTGTGGCTGGCCTTAGTTGGCCTGTGTAAACAACGTAGCAGATATTAGGTTGAATTAGCGTAATTATCATACCCACAGTTCTACACCACGAAAACTTGGGACAAATGTTCCTTACCGAAATACATGAACACGAGTTGTTGTGTCCATCGGTCTGTTGCTTGTGCCCGCGTAAAGAATGTGCTCGCGATGCACACACTTAATGGTTTAATTTCATGGATCCTGGCTTATATTACAATACATTCAAAGGGAGAGTCTGGGGTAACTCATACGGTTCTTGGAACGGAAGAAACTAGCAAGCGATTCTGTAAGATACGGCATCAGGTCACGAATCTTGTAAGATAAATTCGCATGCAGTTCCAATGGAACTTGATTATGTAAATGGAAAAGAATCATTAGCTTCTCTACAAGATACTCGAACAGCTAACAAGAATCAAACGAATTCTTTGTACAAACCACTAATGAATTGACCTAATCTGCCATCGATGCTTTAGCAACGTCTTACTCAATTGTCTCCAATCGTAAGCGCTGTATCCCGTTTCCAGTTCTACCAAATTCACCAAGCACACGTGATTGAACATGTTGATCATACCAGCCTTATCCAACAGTGGCATACAAGCGCTACTTGTTTACAATTCCTCTACAGTGTCAAGCACATTCAGATCATGATCTTAGTGTCCCTACCTGATGAGTTCAAACAGCACAAAACCGATTGTGGAGAGTTTGACGGAAATGCATGCAAATGAGCATTTTGGCGAAATATTGTTGTTAATTCAGAAAACCTATTGTCATGTTTATTTCTACTTTTATTCGAACACAAAATTGCAGCACAAATAAAATCACAAGTTGTCTGAGAAACCATCAGTCGAACAGGTCTCTTTGCTGTTTAAATATTGTTCGCCGAGCAAATATTGTTTTTTCAATGTTGTTTCGTAATCAAGCCAGATGACATCATCAGCTGAGCTTCGTTTTACCATCAGTTTATTTGGAAAGTTTCACCGATTCAAATATACACTAATTATCACAATATAATTTTTAGGGAATTGCGAATCTCAGTGACTATCTACATGAACATGGGTTTAAAATTGGGATGCGTTTCGACCGCATGTGTTACAACGAAGCACAATTCAATGCGGAGTTGAATGTCATGAAAGCATGGAAGTTGGATCTTGTCACGATTTCCGGTTGTTTTACAAACGATCTCAAACGAATTCATGGATTCTCTCGCCTGCGAAATTTGATGGATCAGAGTGGCTTGCAGATACAGATCGCCTGTGATGTGAGCGAAAATCACGTTGTAAGGAATGTAGATTGGAACGATGCTGATCCTGAGGATTTGTTGAAAGGTTGTGATTCCTGGCGATTGCACTCAACACTTGAAAATTTGTTCACACCCGAAGAATTGAGTGATTGGAGAAATCGAGCCAACTTGCTGAGGTCAATCGGTGGCAAAGGATTCTGGTTTGATCTCGGACCGATTGCAATATCGAAGAATATCAGCCAACTACAACGCTTCAAAATGGAAGTAGTCATGCGAAGCATGCTTTCCTCGCCAATGATGTTAACCGGTGACCTGAATCAACTGGACCAAGAAGAAATCGATTTGTTGAGCAATAAACGATGTATTCGGATCAATCAAGATATTGGCGGGATGATGCCGATGGCTATCCGTATAAATCATGCAGTGACGGTATGTTACTCGTCATTTGTCGTTCATCTTTCATTTTTACTCTTATATTCGGTCATGGTAGTGATTATGGCTGGATTATATCTTCGCACTGTGTGTGGAATGATACATTTTATTGATGGGGTGCTAAAGTGATTGATGTAACTTTTAAACTAGTGTTTTTACTCATTTTACATATGAATATGTTGGGTATGCGATTATGAATATGGTGAATATGCGGTTAGATGTACGGGTTTTGTAATTATGTTTGCATACAACTATAACTTTGGACGTGAATAATGATATATTTGATTCGAATGTGGCTTAGCAAAAACAGTATCCCTTAGATGTTAGGAGGTTACCATCCTAACCAATTGAACAAGTTTGAGTGCCTGATCGACCGAAGTTCGCGACGGAGGAAAAAATTGTTGTTGGGTGAGTTATGTTGTATCACGACCACATACCCCATGTTCATCGAAATTAAAATTCAAATTGTCTGACTCGCCGATGGCGACCAACATCCGTCGTTCCCACTATGCCCCTTCTCACGATTATGGTGTACCCTCACACGTTAGCTCTGTTGTTACCATATAAATACAAACCCACAGTCCAAAGGCACACGCTGGGTTTCTTGGACATTGGACTCCCGATCAACGTTCCATTCATGTTTTGTTCTGTTTGGTTAAACACTACGCATAGATTGATAGAAAGCAACGACATTCTCTGCTGCAATATCGACGACTCATCCATCATAACATCCATCAACTGAATTTCTAAACCCTCAGATTAGGAACAGGTAGAAGATGTAAATTTCAGCTTTGCAATCAACCGTGATTAGCATTAGCACATATTTTTCAATGTGTTTCGGTTTATCGTCATTGCCATAAGCCTCACTAATTCTAATCATGTTTACATGTGGTTTCTCAAATAAGGATGGCCTTTGCGCGTCTGCCAGGCCGATTTGTTTTTTGTTAAAATCTTAAAGGTTCTTTCACTGAGATTTCCTAAAAAAATCTCAAATTTTTTACCTATGTTAATGCTGTAAGCTCTTTAATATTTAGCACTGATACCAATATTCTGCAATCATCGGTCGAATAAATTTTTCGTCAAAAAAAGTAATCTGTTTACAGAAAATTCGCCCAAGAAATAGACTTGTTCCAATTACTAAAGATCGTATGTGCATTGCGAATTAAATCCGAAAAATACAATAACATAGCAAACAAATGCAGAACTGTTTTCGAAATCAATAGTAATGCTAAGGGTTACAGCAAAGGTACAATACTCACAATGATGTCAAATATTGCGTTACATCTACAAGTCATTTACTTGGAAATTTTCAGTAAAAATTCTTCAATAATCTTTAATAACGTTTTATCTTACTATTTTTAGTTTTGGTCACGCAAACTAACTGGACGCCATGAAGAATATGCACTGATATTGTGGAATACAGAAAACGTGGAGCATACCGCGCAGATTAACATGTTTGAGTTGTACATGGACAACGTTCGCCAAAATCGTAATTTCTACAAGCTGATTGACGCGTTCCATGAAGCTGTGAGAAAGAGAATCCGAGTTTGGGATTCTATTAGTTTTACTGTGCCACCTGGAGGAGTTTCAATGTATCTGGTGAAAAAAATGAACAAAGGTTCCAAATAAAATTTCAAAAAGGATATGTCGTTTTTCTCGTTGGCTATTCAGGTCGGTAATTGAATCGTGTCACAAATATTGGTTGCTTAGTTAATCTGTGCATGAGATTTGGCGTGTGTTTCGATACCTGTTGTTATCCTCCGTCGGTCGATGTCGACTGTTCAGGTACATCGCAAGCGCATGATGGTTCACGATCAGTAGCTTTTAAAATGATTAAAAAGTGCGAATCCACATTAAAACATTTATGACTATCGGTTGTTCACCCATGTGTATGGATTGTGGTATGCCTTGTTCTAATGGCACTATATACAACAAGAACCACAACACCATCCGCGTTTCAAACACAATCATTTGGACTCATTATCAAAGTCGTTGCTCTAAGGATGATCATCCTAGTTGCTGTTATTTCTGATAAACTATGTAAAAGTTTGCTTTTTTCGGATAGTGGAAATCAATGTGATTAGGAGACTAAATGGAGATTTAATTAAAGACATTCACTTATACAACAGTTGGACTAAATTTCCCTACTGCGTTGTATAAATATTGTTGCATATATCCGATTTTATCACGCAAACGTTTTGGGCTGGTAATCTGCCAGAACAAAAACAAAATCCCGAATCAAATGATTGTATCGTCTCCCATCATCACTGGTATAAACTGCCGGAATGAACCGGTACATCATTTTACATATTTCGGTGAAACCATTGCGGATAACCTCTCGCTAGACACGGAGATTGATAAACGGATTGGCAAAACACCTGTTATTCTGTCTCGATTAATCTCCGGTATGTGATGCAACCACAAGGTGACTGTGAAGTTAATTATGATGGAATAACGCGTGTGCATACTCAATAATTTAGTGTAGGGCATTCACACCTAGACCTTCCGCGCGAGACAGGAACGGGAGCTGAATGCTTCCAATCTATGAAGCATCCGTTGTATACTGAACATATCATGGATAAACAAAGTGACTAATGCTAAAGTGCTTTATGAGCTGGTTTACAGAGCATGCAGGCGTTATATACACATCGCTGCCTACAGTGTCTTGGTGGTATTCCAGAACATCTACTCTGTGGTGAGTTGAAATCTGGAATTCGAAATTTGGGAAAAACGTAAAAAGACGTATGGAAAAAAGATATAACAGCTCTTGGCATTGACCCAACGAGTGAAGAAGTACTTGCTATTTACCGCTCACTTCTGATTCATTGTGAAAAGCGTATCGTTAGGCTTTAGAGGAGCAGATACAGCTCTTGTCCTGCTAAACGCAGATCGCGCCGCCAGCGTGCAACTGTCGCCAAACTACCGAGTACTGATTATCGGTGAAAGCGCTGCGGGAGAGATTCTTCCTCTCGAATCGAATTGTTTAGTCATTCGAAACGCTGTGCAGCATGTAAAATCATGCGATTACTTTGTACATCTATGGCCTACATCGAAAGATTGAGGTCAACAACAATGTGTTCAATCGACCTTAATCGGTTTTGATCCGCACTTACGTGAGCGAACCTCAAAGATACATGCAACGTCTACCCGGCATCTAGTAAATAGCGCATCGTTTTGGCTTGACTAGCAACATCTAACAGTGTCTTTACATTTCGTTATCCCAGATAAAAATCTTTACCAGTATTTATGCCTCAGCTTGCTCACATTTACCCTAGATGCTGAGAGAGATAAGGGAGAGTCGCGTCTCGGGAACGCCATATTAGAAAGCTGAGAGTAATTTTAAGACATTCAGAAAGATTCTTGTGATAAGTTTACAAGTAATGTCCCTAGTACAACTCGGCGTTTGTTAGAGTACACATTTCTAGCCCGAATATCGATAACCTTAATGGCGTAAACACTGTGCTAGCTGAAGTGGTGTATTATTTAAGATGAATGAATAGTTCGGTATCATACATTTAAATTTATGAAAGTAGATTTATTGGTGGAGACTCGAGACCGTTTCCAATAATTCATTGAGTGTGATTAATAGGCCGATAAATGTTAACCGTATTTATTGACACGAACCAGTGTTCAAGTATAACAACTGAATTTTCTCATTCTAAGAAAAAGGTTCCTGAGTTTATGCATCTATTAAAGTGATCGAAAAGACATAAGAAAAAGTCTTCAGATCCCATTTACAACATTGCTTGTACGAAACCCGTTTCGTCGGGTGTGTGGGAGATTGCAACTTGTTTACAAACTTTACCCATGTCAGAGACATTTATTGTAATGGTTTTTAACGTATCGCATAGCGAGTGTGCGATAAACTGTACATAGGATTTGTTCTTATAAGATGCACTGATATATACAAGAAATTCTTCACTAAGAGCAAAAGTCTCGTTCAGTACAGTGCGCTCATTAACAGATGGATTTTTTGAATGATGTAAATAATGCTATCTAAATTTTCCGACGATCTAGAGTTGATTAGTTTAGATAATGCTTTCTGCTTTCACGGTAGTTGATGGCTGTATACTCATTAGAATTCTGTTTGTGATTTGATGTTTGCACTAGTTTGTCATATGGTTCGTACGCACACAGAAGAGAAGAATTGTCATGTTTATTACGAACGCATGCTGTTAAGTGAGCAATACGTTTTTCTATCGTTTGAGCTTTACTATGTCTGAGGCTCTTAGCATGTCTTGTATTAAATTTCTGTAGTAACGCCGCTATTTTATAATGAAAGATACTTGAAATTGCCTCAAATTAATAAATAGGAAAACTTCAGTCTAACGCTAGGGTTTTTATGAGGTTTACAAAGATTTCCCAGTCTAGATGACTAATCATATTTGGTTTTCTACTTTTAGTCAATATATTATTGCTATTTAATTCAAGCAATGAAGGTTTATGATCGGCATCGCTGATACATTCAACCTAGATGGTGTGAAATTTAGAATTGGACAAGCTCAATTTGTAGAACCTAATTGTTTGATCGCATTAGAAAAACATTGGGGCTTATATTGGTTATTTATACCAAGTTAAATGTAGGCATTCTAGGATTTCATGCAAACATTTTATAGCGAGATTGGTAGAGAGAGGCTTCCATCAATCCATGGAGTGATGACAAAATTCGTAGCCTGTTGGTAGTAGATGCATCGAATCAAGAGATCAAAAGCTGCTAATGCAAGCCAGATAGAATCGTCAATATGATGGAAGGCGTAAGGAATGTTTATGTTTGCCGGAATGTTAGAGTTAACAATGACAAGCCACCCCGCTCCATGTTTTCAGATGCACTCCCTCCTAAACTTTTTGTTAGTTAGTTTAGAATCTGATTGTTTATTTTTGTCCAGGATTCAGTTATAATAAAAATATCAGCGTGGTAAAAAAGAATATATGAACGTGAACTAAATCGCTTGTTACTAATGGATCGAGCGTTAATATGAATGAATTGAAGGGGTAAGAATCGATGGGCAGAAAATCGCTTGGTATAAAATTTATCATTACGTGGCGCAGAATGGTTCATGTTTAAAATTTCGTGGAGTGAAAAGGCAGTGATGGGCTATGATAATTCAAAAATGGACATGCGTTTGGTGTAATATCTCGTTAGAGCTGCAATGGAAGGTTCTGCCCTAATAGAATATGCATTACCATATAGTTATCAGCAGAGTGGTGCATTAAACGTCGATTTAATTTAGGAGTAATTTTATTGTTAAATGTTAAAGAATTCATAACAGGAGTTGATGTGGACAATAGGGCGCTTGTTTGTCGAAGCTTAGGAAATATGGTTCTTTTCCTTTATTGAGAAGATCCAGGTAGCAGGCATTAATTGCGCGCCATTTATCCACAGCTTGTGTTCAATCAACCATGCTGTTTTCTCGACAGAATCTTATTATTATTAATATTATTTATAAGATTGTTCACGATGAGGCTCACAAGTAATTTGAAAATCACAGGAAACAGAGTTAGTGGTCAGTAATTGAAAACATCGGAGCGATTTTTATTTTATAAATAGAATTAATTATTCGGCCTTTCGAATCGGTGGGAATCACGCCATTTGCCGTGTCTGATTAAACATGTATGTGAGTGGTTTGCATAGCAAGTTCGCTCATTACTTTATATGAGCGGCTATATTCCGTCGGCCCAGGTGGACTTTCCGTATTCAGATTGATTAATGCCTAACGGACGCGTTTTGACGTGACAGTTATTTCACCCAGGGCAACCGTAATATAAATTGTTTGATTTGGGATGTAAATTGCTTGTTTTCAGGCTAAATACAGATGAATAAAATGTGGCGAATGCTTCAGGAAATTCTGATGCAGTTGTTGTTGTTCCAGCTGGAGTGTTCCACGAGCACATCACTTGGTTCCACCTAAGTTTCATCATTAACCTTACAATAGATGATTTTGAGGTTAAGTTCACACCATGCATTATATCCATTCTTGGTAGTAAACCTTGTCTTGGATGACCAATTCGTTAACTTTGTAAAACAGTAAACGGAATGTGTCTAAAGATGGGTTTTGCCGATTATATCGCACAGCAATGTTACCTACCGTTAACTACTTACGATTTTGGCTTTTCAGTTTAAATTCGAAGACTTCTCTTGAATTATTGAGAATAAATGTGGAGCTCAGTTTGATTTAATTCTTGAAATGAGATATTAGCCATAACCAAAACACATGTACTTCGCTGGTTTCCGGTTGGCAGTTAATCGCGTTTTAAGAGCATGACTCAAAGTCGCAATTCTGTTCTGTCTAACTATTTTACGGGCATGATTGGTTCTTATAGCTTCGAAATGGTAATCAAAATTGAAAACGACGTGATCACATATTACTAGCGGTTTGTCGTAAGCAACGCTCATTAATGTTCGTGCTCATTGCTTTGTCAGAACAAGATCAAGAAATTTTCATTCCAAAATATCGCGTATCACCTGCAATGTGGTTATAAAAAGGAATAACGTCCATCCACTCACAGTGTTTGCGTTCGAGTAAGTGTTCTGGGTAAATCATAATGCTCTGTAGATTTGGTAAATTGAAGTCACCCATAATTAAAAATCCAAAGTGAATCTGGACGTAACAACGTGAATCCTATCGAGTAGGGCCAGATCATCATCATCATAAAGATAATAATACTATATTCTTGGTAAACCAAGGCATGCAAAACATGATCAAGTTATCAATGTGTACAAAATAAATAAATTGTAAAATGACCTTATCAAGCGGAATTTTTGAACATTTTTCCGTTTAATAAAGGATGGTAAATTTACAAGGGTAAGAAAGTTAGTTTTTTTCGCGCA
>JACCGJ010017438.1:0-23381 GCA_013407085.1 Atriophallophorus winterbourni
CTGAACCAATCGACCTCAAATATTTTACCAGGTGACTGATACGTTCAATCCTCATGCAGCGAAATATGCGTATTATTATGCTCCGTTAAAGTAGAATAATTATCTTATGTAGGTATGTTTGAATGTTATCAACATGTCAATATAATTTAACGAAAGATAAACCTAACTCGTGTTCTTTTTCGTCAATAATCGGTTAGGAATAAGCTACCATTCAATTTTCAAAAATGCAAGGTGCAGAAAAATTGGTAATTCAATCCAGTGAACATATCATTTTTGGACAGAGAATCTTGAGTTGGATCGAGTCGAAAACGGCGTACAGAACACCATATATTGTGAGGTCATTTGTAAGCGTGATTCTGGGCTATTTTAAGTATGCTACGACGGATTTTTCGGACCTTCTCTTTTGAAACTTTGCTCACAAGGATGAAAGTCTACACTTAATTCCATCCAAGGTACCTTCACAGCAAGCTCCAAAATGATTTAATAGAATTCACCTTTGTGCAACCAAACTCGTAAGTGGTTTCCACAAACTAAACAACGGGGAACCAATGCAACAGCTAAGCCTCTCCACCTCCTTTCAAAGAAGCCTTCGGGGTGATGTGATAATTACTGACAAAATATTACACACTCCAACTCGCCCATTGTTGTTGGCCTTCTTTGGTCGATGTCGACCATGGATGTACATCACAATCGCATGAATTTTGATGTTCTACAGGTTTTCAAATGACCAAACTGTCCGATTTGGGAGGAACAATCTCTCCCGCAGCGCTGACAACGATAGGTAGGCCGTCAGCATGCACGACGCTTTACACAATTCTTCCAGTGTGAGCGGTCAAGAGCAAGTTATTCCCAACTTGTAAACGTCTTTGTACCGCAAGTGCGGTTTGCTCAATGGTCGACTTCCTGATTGCAACCCACCATAGAGTAGATCTTTCGGAATACGACCATTTTACGTTATGTAGACGTGGCCAAGCCACCGCAGGCGGCGCTGCCTTAGTAGGGTGAACATGCTCTGTAGAGCAGCTTTTTGAAACACTTCAGCATTAGTCACTTTCTCCATCCACGATATGTTCAAGATACGACGGATGCTTCGTAGATGGAAAGCACTCAGCTTCCGTTCGTGGCTTGCGTGGTTGGTCCAGGTTTCACTGCGTACAGTAAAGCATTTAGACGAACGCGCTGTATACCATCATCTTTGTCTTGACAGTAAACTTGCGGTTACCCAACTCGCCCAATAATACATCTATTTACATACCGTGACTCACTCAATACGCGCAACCACTCAGCGACACTACAAATTCATCACTCCCGTATTAGCTGTTTTTGATATTTATTTTTTGAGTCTGTTTCCCTACCCGAAGCCATTGTTATCACTCTCAGCCTGCAAAATTCGGACACGTATGTGTTGCATAACGATTTGACTGGACCTGTGTTTCAGCTGATTCTTAGTAGTCACCGGTACTATCCGTTAGTAAGTGTTATTTCTTTTGAGTTTTTTCTTGCATCTTGACAAACGCACTACGCATTTTCTGTGACCATCATTTCTTCACTTCAAATTCAGTTTCACACGATGCAAACATGTGAAGTCACCTCCACTTTACAATAAATATTAAAATAGCTTCGGAGGAGACAAATCAAAGCATTTCACTTGAAAATTCCAGCCACACCTTATTGTTAGTAGTTCCTGTAAGGTCGATAATACATACTAATGCTGATCGGGATACAAAAAAGCGTTTGAGAAACTGATCTTTCTGATCCCTGTAAATAAATACTGAACAACAGGGGCTGAAAACTAATGTACTTTTATCTGTAATTACTCTCCCATGTGTGTATATTGTGACCACAGTGAATTCAGTGTATTTCGCTATTCACCAATCTATCACATCACACGTCTATGGAAGCTTCAACAGATCTACGTTTCAAAGTCCTACTTCTACTCGCTTGGGTGGCAGGCAAGCTATTGATATCAGGACAAATCTTAGAATAGAAAGATGCGTTCCTTTAGAATACATTGTTCATCACCGGTTCAGAAACAGATTGTGACGCACATCAATTACTTCACACAAAGAATTTCAGATGCGCAAGGATGACAAATATAATCGTGAAACATTTCATATATTTTGTTCGATATTTGGAGCGATTCTCTTTTTGGTGTACACTCATGACATTCCGAAATTTTGTAGAGCCAAGATGGTCATTTTGCGGATGATACTAAACTTTGAATGAGATCCAAGTCAAATGTTACTGTTTGCACTTACTGAGCGATTTCGATAAGTTGAGCAGCTTGTCAAAGCTCGCAGAATAGGCTTTCCTTCGACTTCATAAAGTCACAATGGTGTTGAGAGTTAGAAATTTCCAATTCTCTTATAAACTTGGGTCTCAACAACTGGAGTGGACATTAGGAGGAAAGGACCTCAGTGTTTGGATAAATGGAAGTCTGGAGAACAGATTGCAATGCGAAGCCGTCCGCAGTATGCTATGTATGCTTCGATGTATACTTGGACGTTTTGCACGGCTGCCTAATACGTGTATAAACCATAGATTCGATAACACAGTGCAAAATTGGGAACCATAGCTAAGATAGGGTATCAAGATGGTTCATTTTGCTGATGACATTGAATATTGTTGAATGCTGCAAGAGTAATTGGATGCCCTGTATCACTAATCTCAACTAAATCAGATGCCTTTCAGTATACGTAAATGTAAAATATTACAACTTATCCGGCAATACAAGCGTACATATAATATGGGTCATGCAAACTGGACGTGGACCAGCGCTGAGAAGGATCTCGGTATCTGGATTAATAATAAACTGAAAACGAATAGTCATTCCCAGAAAGTCTTTAACAGGGTAAGCGGTATCTTGGGAATGCCGAGGAGAATATTTGGGTGATTCTCCCAAGTAAAACGGAACGTTGATAAAATCAGATCACTGACGCTCGAGTTAGAGATACATTTGACCCATTTGTTGAAACATTAGTCGGCGCTAAGGCGTCGTTCTTGAAGAACACATTAAACGATGTAGCACGATTAAAAACAGCAATAATTGAGGATGAAGTACTAATGGACAGCTTCGATGTGAATGTCATGCTTATCAACGTAGATACTGAAAGTGCGTTACAGATAGTTAGAACGGCACTGGAATCCGAGCAATTAGCAGATCGTACAAATTCGAGCGTCCAGTTCATATTTATTTGGCAATTAAATAGAAAATAGATCGGTTGATGATATGTTAACTGATATCTCCATTACTGGTGAATATGTGTGGGGAAACATTAAAAAACAAGGCATTTAAACATAAATAAATTAAACGCTGATGGCACATTTGTTATCATAAAGCGGTCTTCTTCAAAAAATTGAACGTCTTTGACCCCAATATAACAGTCACTAAGAAGGTAGACACATGCACAGACACCCTAACCTTATTGGAAATTTTGGCGCAGATTGTACGTAAGAAGATGCTTTCGGTGAAATTACTAACTGGTCAGAAGAGGAATGCCCATTTTGCAATCCCGAAAAATGTACTGAGCTTGTAAACAAAAGGTATGCTTATATGCCATTGTTAAATAAGGTTCTTACAAAGACCAACGGTGTTAAAATACAGAATCACAAAGTGATTCTTGGTCAAGCACTCATTACGCTTATAAACGAACAATATATTTTGGTGCTCACATCCCCACCCCTTACACATCCATTGTATGTAAGGGATGGGGATGTGAGCACCATAATATATTGATACTGAAATTGTGTTCACTGATGAACGTCGCGATGAAATTATCTAGAATTAAGTCGACTGACTTGACTAGAGTGAAATACATCAAGTTTCAAGGCATCACCCTATCCAACAAACTAACTTAGACCCTCCATATAAAAGCTCTACTTACTAAAGTTCGTAAGCTTTCTTTTTATGCTTTTCGTCTTCGTTCTCTCAGCGTAGAGTCTAAGCTAATTTCTCACTTCATTTCCCTTATCTCATATACTGTTCTGTTGAGCCAAAAATTCACCCACACTTCTTACAAAAGAGTTTGTGTTGCTCAAAGTTTCGTCAGGATCCTCTCATGCGTGAGCTCCATTCCGTATGAGGACATGCTTGAAACATCCTAAAACAAGGCTCACTGAACCTGATCTTACTGTCTCCACCTGATGACGGCAAACAGCCAGAAACCGGTAGTGGTGTGTAAGGGATGGGGATGTGAGCACCACAATACGTTGGAATCCTAAAACATCATTTTTCATCTTGCGATCGGCTAAAAATTAGTATACTCGATGATAATTCCCCCCTCGCTGCTTGTGGATCTCCTTGATCGTCAATTTTTCTCAAAGACTCGTTCAAAACACGACATTTTGTTTTCTAGAACATCTTCATATTGGAGATCATTTATCGCATTTACTTTACGATACTTTTGTCGAAGAAAACTGCTTATCGAACAATAACGGTCGAAATTATCCCGTTAATATCATGTGTACATTTTTGACTTATGTGTAATGTGTACAGTATTCGTAGTGCGTGTTTTTGTAAAAACTGGTCTGAAGCTGACATTTCGAAAAACATTGAATAAAGCTTTGTTCTTCTTCGTCTTTTCTTCTTGCTTCTTCTTATTCTTCCATGAAGACTTCAGTCTATCGAAAACCTATCGATACATCTACGCTCATCTACCACAGATATTTCGGCTCAGAGCTTCTTCCGATTTCCATAAGACAGAACACGTGAGCAGCAATTAAAGTGAACGAAAACAGGCGAGAAAACGGTTCATGGATCACAATTATCAGAAAAGGTTTTGAAATCTTAACTCATCTTAATCTCACATTATCCAATTCAAAAAACATGCAAGAAGATGCCTTTACCAAGTGTTCATTTGTAACCAAATTTAATTTGAGTATTTTTGTAAAGTAGTTTGCCACGTCTGAAGATACATCAAAAATTTTGAATTTGACTCCATTTTAATGCTCTCTAATCGATGCAGCGGGTACACTCTCTGATGAATTGTCGCAAAGTTTCCTCATCTTACTTCAAAAGCTATTTCATTCACTTTTCCCACGACAGTTCGTTGAGAAACGAGAATTCTACAAAATTAGCGAGTAATTATAACATTGTTTTTCGGTAGCGCGTGTCGTATCGTATGATAAATCACATCGTGACTAATACTAATGGATCGCATAATTTAACCATGATTAATTAAAACAAAACCGTTTGATTAATTATGCATGAGCAGCGAAATGAACTGAAAATAAGCAACTGATGACCATCACTCGAATTTAAGACTTACTTGTGAGCCATCACTGGTACGCCACATCAACTGGCTCAGGCTTTCCAGACCGCGAAGCGCGCCCCAGGTTTCGCTGGCGTGTATGTGAATGGAATCTGGTTCAACCAGGATAGAATCTACGCGCGGGAAATCAAAACGAGAGTTCACAGCGTGTATGAGTACACCACACGAAATGAGAACAATAGTTATTTACTGCGCTAATCGCAATAGCATATCCTTACGATCGAGCTCTAATTTACTCATCTACTAAAACTAGTTAACTTATTGTGGAGGTGCGAAGTGAATTAGCGATGTGTTTTAATCGCCAGCGTTTGGACGATATGCACAACATCGCCCTCTGGTACAACACAATAGCAGGAAGCGCGGAAACCACTTACGACGAGCGAATAGCGGCGAAAATGTTGACCACAGGTATTAATCGGCACGCAATCGATAGGTGAGTGCGAATCACGGGGTTGACGTAGTTAACGTTGAGTCGAGTTCCTCGAAGCCAGTGAAAACAACGAAACAAATTTTGAAACAGTATATAAAATTATGCCGTGTTTGACCTCACTCCACGCCTGAATTGGGACAGCTATTAATCTCATAATTTGGTTGATTTTCAATTGTCTATTCCATCTACGAAACATCCGTCGTATCTTGAACATATCTTGGGTGGACAGAGTGACTAATGCTGAAGTGCTTTCAAACGCTGGTCTTCAGAGCATGTTCACCCTAATAGAACAACGCCGCCTGCGGTGGCTTGGTCATGTCTACAGAATGGAAAATGGTCGTATTCCGAAACATCTACTCCATGGTGAGTTGCAATTATGAAATCGACCATTGGGCACTTGTGGTACAAAGACGTTTGCAAAAGAGATATGAAAACTCTTGACATTGACACCGCGAGTTGGGAAGAACTTGCTCTTGACCGATCACATTAGAAGCATTGTGTAAAGCCTCGTCTGCAAGCTGGGGAGGAGCAGATACAGCTCTTTGCTGGTAAACGTAGATCACGCCGCCGGCGTGCTGCTGACGCCCTACAACCGAGTTCTAACTATCGTTGCAAGCGCTGTGGGAGAGATTGTTCCTCCCGAATCGGATTACTTAGTCATTCAAAAAGCTGTAGAACATGAAAATTCATGCGATTGTGTTGTACATCCTTGGTCGACATCCACGGAAGAAGGCCAACAACAATTCGTGTCCATGTTTCTTGTGACAACATAAGCTGAACAACTATCGGTATTTACATGCTTCACCATTCAATACAAATCAATGCTTTTCACCTGATGTATATATGCATTGTATGTTCATGCGAGCAAACTTCTTTTCCATACTAGGCAAACATCGGCCTTGAAGTCAAAGCCATCACGGTCACAATTTGTCTCAAGGTCATTCTAACCCTGAAACAATCAACTTTTTTATATTTTATGCACAATATCGCAAGCATACAGGTGTTTTATCAAACATAATGCATTGGAGTTGCTAACGTGTACACTTGACATTAAACAATTTTAACACTCATGGCGAGATTAGGCAGCTGTGTTGGCACACTGTTATATCTATCTCTTTTGCTCAAAAAGAGAACACCTGGTTCACAGAGTTTTGAAACTAAATATGCAACTTTTACCACGAGGTACGAAATATTATAATGAGACGTAACTGTTAAAAAGATTATTAACAATGGCGCATATTTTATCATCTCTACAAACTTTCTTTTTCTCGAATATGATTCCTCGATCAGTCACAAGCCTGTCCAATCATTTGCAATCGAAAAATGTAATTACTCACATGATTCATCCATGTCGGGAGACGGCCAATCCTTTCCGTTTGACGTCACATCGAGCAAGATTTTTGTTACACCCGGTTGCTTTGAATTCCCGGTGTCACGCATATCGAAGTGTTCTCTATAACTCTTTGTTTTGTGTCTCAAATTCACCTGCGTATTCCCAAAATTCCATTCTTGTTTTGAACGCTCAAGGGAATACAAATTAGCGAATTTGGACAGTTGGGATTCTTTATCTGACCGTTGAGTGGAGTAGGGGGAAAGACCGACGCGGTTTGTGATGAGTTTATGACTGCGTTCGATTCCGGCCTGGACAGAAATTTGTACAACTATTAGGAGTTTCATGAAACAATCATCAGATCACATTTCTCCTGTTTCGGAGTAAACTCAAATTTGTGTTAAGACGATAATACTAGTAATACTAATATAATAGCGTGATATTTGGGCTCTTACTATAATTCAATTCCAGAATTATATCGACTGTTCAACAATATGTTAGGAATTTTTCAAAGAATATTTGGAGGATTCTTGCCCACGATGGAGTATGAAGTAGTCTGGGGTCCTTGACTGCGAAAAGATAACGTCCATATCGAAAAAGTCTAACACAAAGAGGAAACGTAAATGATGGCTCTTCGCAATGTTTGATACAACGAAAGATTTCGATATCTGGGTCTAGGTGACTTTACGAAAAGAGCGATATTATTCTTACATATAAAACTGGGCCTACCGAATGGCACCCACTAAGACACTTGTTTCAAGAATGTGATGATAAACTGACACGCGGACATACCCCACCCATCTGCATCCCAGATTCACGTATTGATTTCGGTGGAAAGTTTTGCTATGTGTGCTTCATTTTTCTGGAATTTCCAAACTCAACTTGTGGTTTTCACTCCACGCATGGCGTTATTTTGTATACTCTAAAAAAAGTTCTTACTACTGTTGCCCATCACCTGGATAAATTATTCCACCTTGGAACTTCCAGCAACATCCGTGGTCATGGTTGCAAGCTGGAAATACCACACTCCAAACGGAATTGCCGCGGATATTTTTACTCTTGTATTGGCCTCCTTCGGTCGATGTCGAACATGGATGTACATCACAATCGCATGAACTTTCTTGTTCCATGGCTTTTCGAATGACTAAACAGCGCTTGCAACGATAGGCAAAACTCGGTAGTTGGTTGTCAGTTGCACGCCGCCGGCGTGATCTGCGTTCAGCTTCCAAGAGCAGTATCTGCTCCTCCTCGGGCTTGCAGACGACGCTTTACACCATGTACTTAGACTTATACTCTGTGGTTATTGTAAATTGAAATGCTTTTTTGCAACCATAAATATAAATATTGAATCTTGAAGTAGGACTTACAGATACAAACTAACATCATTCGTGTGTCGTACATTTGTTATATTCTGCCTGTTATTTTCGCATTTTCATTCACAACGTTGAAATTATTAAGTTTTTTAACATAAATTCTTGAATCATTGAATGTTAGAGCATTTTTGTTTACAATAGTTGAGCGTCTACCAATTCAGATAACAGCGAATGATATCTTGAGCAATGTTGGGGCATTACAAAGTGCTCCTTCTAGCTCCCTTTTTAGCATGAAATTGTTCGAATTAACTTTGAACGACCGAATGTTACAGTTACTCCGTGTCTTCGCGATTAAACATAATGGTTCATTGGAAAAACACTTTTTCACTGTGATTACAATGTGTAACTTGATTCACAGCATCTCCACACTGTTTTAAAGACCACAAAAATCAATCATTCTATTTCCACACGAAGATTGCAAATAGAGAGTATCCGGTTTTGGTTTGTAACAACTGTGTTTTACTGTACCCAAAAACATTGACCTTGACACTTCTTCCGAGCGCGGGTGCTACGTGACTGCTCTTCTGTACCGTTGTAGACGTTTTGGCTACCGCGATGAAATCTTCATTGCCCTATGCGTTTTCTTCTACCTTTGTGTGACGTTATTGTAGTGGTCAGTCTATTATAAGTGCGAGGAATGTGAGCAACAAAATGTAATGGTTAAGTACAAACTTCTTATGACAACCGCTATGCATCCAGCAATCGATTGGAATATGTTTGGGACCGATCGTGTATTCATAATGCAAAGGAATTTGTGTGCAATCGGTTAGAGTAGTTTTTGGGTAACGTTTCACTGCGCTATACATCCACTTCATCCACGATATTTCTGGATATAACTTTCATAGTTTTCATCCGATCGGTTTAATTTTTCAGATATCTATCTGAAGGTTTGCTACGACGGATCTACGTATACAAGAATCATCGATCAACGACTTGTCGATATTCGTGTGCGTCACCCGTGGATTTTCTACAGTTTGTTCGTATATTTGAATCGGTTTTGTGTTTCTGATGTTAGATCAACCCATCAGTGTTTACAACTGTCGGGAAGTACTGTCGAGAAATGCTCAACGTAAAATCAATTTAACGCCAACATTCTCAACGGGAGGCTGGCAAATTCGCGGCTAAATCGGGTGACGAAATATTCCTACCACTCGTCACTTTTCGTCAACTCCACACAATACTACACAAACCAACCGCAGCCGTATCGATTTTTGTGCTCTGATTTGTACTTTTGGTTGGCCCCACTAACATGATGTTCGCGAAACGTGCGTCGCCTGCATGAAAGTCGTCAGTGGTAAGGGCAAACTGTCACGTATCGCAACTGTTCCCACACATGGTTATACTTGAATGCCACTGTTGCACAGGGTTCGCACAACGAACCACGATGTTTAAACACAGAATCACATAGTGATTCGTGGTCAAGTACTCAAGGCGCTTATGGAATTTCGGGGGATGTGAGCAACACATCACTTTGTTCCTACACTTGTTACGCAAACTGTGATAACTCATTGACACCGGAGGCGTTATCGATTCGGAATGATAAAAACATGCCTGGTGTACGCTGCGTGTGCAAAATTGTTGAAATAAACCAAACGCAGGTTTAGCTGCTCGAACAAGTGTCGAGCAAATTAACCTGGATGATCGGATGCTGAGCTTAGAGCTCCTCATACAAATGTTGAAGGACTCTGGTCACCGCTCAGAATTCTCAGTTTGCCGGTACATGTTTGGATAAATCGGAAACCACTGACGGTAATACCAGTCAGATAAACACTGAATCTTCGCTGATCAATCAATACGAAGGTTCGGCTGTTGCAAATGTGCCGGTAAGTCCTAAAGAGCGTTATTTTCATCAAGACGCCACCTTTACAAATGCGACCGTTAAAGACCTGTCTGTTCAGAACTTTCCTGCTCCGTAAAACGTTACGGAGCCAAAACCACCTGCTCATCTGATGGTTCAGCCAAAACCCTCAGGTGCTAAACCAAAAGTCAAGGTGCAAAATACTTCCATAGTGGGCACGATGAGTATTCGATCTAAGGCAGTTGAAACGTCCAGCAACCAGCGAAAGTGACAAGCACACAGTGTACATCCGTTTCATGGACTAAACGTGATTTGCACCAACGTAAAGGAAACAAGTGCTACCTTACTAGGGGACAGGCTTAAGCACGATAAAGGAGAATGGAGAAGGTTGTGCGGCAGCATGGACTTGGAGCCAGTTGAACCCCTATCATTGATAAGATTGAACTGTAAACCTACTTCATCAAATCTGTACCAGCTAAGACTGCTTAAAATCACGGTCAACTCTTAAAGGGATTTAGAAAACATCTTACTATCCACTTTTCTCCTGCGTAGTAGAATCGTTCAGAGACCACTGCAAGGATCTACGCTGATGTGCCTTGGTATGAAAGGGCCCGGAACTCCCAGCAACAAGACCCAACGAAGCAGAGGGAAGGATCGAAGTTTAATCCTTTTGGGAGTCCCATAAGCTGATAAAGCAACTGGTGAAGCAGCGCAGCGCAAAAACGATCAGCTACAATGGAGATTCCACAGTGATATACTTGGCTTGCATGATGTAGCTGTGAAGGACAATTTTCGCATCCCCAAATCTAGGAATTATAAGGGCATCGATCCTAGGCCCCTTAAAATAACGTTCTTGTTTAAAAATACGTTGAACACGGTCGAAACTCGTTGGGAGAATGGCCGCAGACAAATGCCATGAGAAATTAGACTATGCGGATCGAAATTTCATATTGGACAGATAGATGCAACACAAAGTCCAATAGAAACACAACCAATCAATCAGTAGTTGACGTGTGAGAAACAAATGCAGCCGACACTATAGATCAATGTATTCCAACATTACAACTTCAAAATGATCAGGCATCCTTGCAAGCAAAAAACCTTCAAATTCCGAATCTGGAGTGATGCAAAACATTCAACTTTGTTTAATATCTATCCACTGCTTGGAAACTTGAGCATACCAAACTTTAGCTAATTGAAAACAGCATAGAATCAATAATGGTATACGTAGAACGATGAGGAATTAAGCGGGAGACCACATACATTAATCGTCAAGCGATCGACGGAGCGAAATAGGCATAAAATTCATTTTAAAGTATTTTGAGCTACAATCGTCAATTAAATTTGCAGCACGGCCAGAGACAACATCAATCGCGAAATCAGATGGTTACGATACAACGTTTATTTCAAATTACAGGCAACTAGAAATCCTTTCTCCAATCCAGTTGAAATGTATGTACGTCATGTTATGGAATATTCCATCCAAACCTGGGCACCATGGTTGAGGAGGGATATCGAACTACTCGACGAGATTTATCATCGTGTGACAAAGTTGTTCCCCCGATACAGAAATTTGCCTTCCAAAGGGCGAATGTTAAAACTAAATCTACACGATTTTACCCAACCACGGATACGAAATGACCTGTTGGCATTCAAAATCTTGCACACTGAAAACCATCCACTTAAACACGAGATAAGCCCAATGGCCTTACTCAAACACGAAAACATTCAAAGGCTTTAGCATTCCGCATTCTCGATTGAATATTTATCGAATTTTTTCTCGGTTAGAATTTGTTTCACTTGGAACATTTTCCTGAAGAAATCACACGCACGAAATCTGTTGCCGTTTTCGATTCTAAGCGGTATGTGACTATCCATATTGATTTTTGTGAGAGCTTTTATCATTATACTCCATATACCTGTCATCATATGGTTATTGTTAAGCTTTCTGCTTTTTCTACCATAAAACATTCTGAGTTCTGAGTTCTGAAAGTGATACCGAACAGATTGCATGCGGTAAGTTTGCGTCAGCGCATTTTTACTCCGAGAGAAGGTACGATTTATCAACGTGAAAATCTACGATGTTTGAACAAACTCAAGTGACATTTATTTAACGAAGGCCTGAAACAGTTCTGTTGTTAGCCGTTACCTGTCGTTTTATTAAATGGATGTGCTGCCAACATTTAATTTCAAATTGATAGCAGCTCTCTCGCCTTTTTTCATAGCCAAAAATGTAAACGAAAGCTAACTGCAAACAATTTTGAAACTTTGATGCCATTGTTAGATAAGGCTATTTACACTCATATGACAAGAAGAATACCATCAGTAGCCGCGTTCCTTGAAACAGTGAATAGATGGTAAAAATTCTAATCTTTGAACTCACTGATGGGTAAGACTGATGCGGCTAACATACCGATGGATTCAAACACAAGGGCTTGAAGGATAAAATCCGTATCTACATGCATTTTATCTCACACACACAAACCACGACTAGTTTCGTATCGTTTTCGCTCCTCAAACTGACAGCCTTACTAAGTAGGAATTTAAGGTTCAATTTTTGTTATACCATTTCATTACTGTTTAAAGGATCCTGTTTTTATTGTCTTTTCCTGATGTGTGAAACCAACCCGAAACCGTTCATGCGATGTGTTTTGTGTGATGGAAATGCACATGTTTTTTAATCGACAAATGTTTGATATAGTGAATTGTCTTCAATCACTGGATCGCAGGCTTAACAAGTGTATACAGTGAAAAGCTAGGCTTGAATGGACAACCCCGGGTTAAATACATTTTTTCCTCCATTCATTCTGGTAACAGTTTTATCTTAGGAGCATTAAATAGGTATGTCTTCGTTAAATATTGTTCAGTGTTCCCACACTGACCGTTCCATCCATGTATAATGTCAACGTCTGGTAATTATTCTAAATAAATTTTAAGTCATAAGTTCTTGGTAGTACAATCTCTGTTGATGTGTCTAAACAGCACAAAACTGGCCATCTGGGGGGGTCCAATAGAAAGGCGGTCAAATACGAATTCAGGATGAAAAGGATATTGAACAGATTATTATTGAAAACCCAGTTTACCCGCAATATTGGGTTGTCCATCGCGGTCATCACAAACTGCAAACAGTCCACGTTTACCGGATAAAAGAAATCTGAGTACGTCACACTGTGTGGCGTCGGCATGATCCTCCCGAATGTTGGGAACGGCGCGCGTAAAATCGTCATTCCGGTGATCCCGCTCATCTGCCATAAACCGTTGTAAATCACATTTGTGCTCGGAACCTGAGGCTTTAAATGTGAGAAATAACAAAACGTTTGTAAACCTCGATGGACGTTTGGCAACTAAGTGAATGAAACATGGCTGATTTCAACAAAATAGTTTGCACATTGTGAGTTAAAACAAACATGTTGTTCTTTTTGTGCAAACGTTTCAAACTATATCAAAAATCTACCATCCAGATGCCCGATACTCCGCCTTTGATTACATTTGTGAATTTATCCATGAGGAAAAATCTTTAACACCTGAATCGTGTACTTTGTTTTAGGGTGCTCACATCCTCTGCACTTATACACCGGATTCTGACGGTTTGCCATCATCAGGTGGAGACTTTGTGGTTGTTGTTTTTAGCCAACTTGGATCAACATTGACCATGGATTTACTTCAAAAACCATGAGGTTTTCATGCTCTACAGGTTTTCGAATGTTTCAACATTCCGATTCAAGAGGAACAGTCTTTCCCACATCACTCACATTGATAAACAGTACTCAATTGCACGCTATTGGCGGGAATTTTCGATTAACAGCTAAGAGTGGTATCTACTCTTCGCCAGCTTTCATACCATGCTTTGCACAGTGTCTCGAAAGTGAGCGTTCAAGACCAAGAACTTCTCAATTTCAATGTCATGGGCTTTCAAACGTCTTTGTACCTCAAATGCGGTCTGCCGAATGGTCGACTTCCTTATTTCAACTTTACCAAAACGATAAACAGTGATGGAGAAAATTACGTTTAGTGTGTGCTCATATATTATCAAATTTTTGTGTTGCGAGTTTCATCATTTACGCTCGACATTAAAAGTTATGGCCTAGGTTTTATCTAACTTATTTAAAATCGAGTCACAAATTTAACTTGTGAAACTCAGCCGAACCGACCACTATTTTTCAGAGCAGCAAAGCAAGATATGTGAAAAACTGCTGAGTTATACAAATCGAGTAACTTAACAATGAAATTCATTTAAAACAAATCTGAAACTATAATCCAATGGTTGCAAATTTTATAAACTCAAATTTCAAGGTCATTTAAAAACTTACTTCTTTTTCGGGTCTTCCAGCTGGATCATTACCGTTGCCTAGAGATTGGTAATATATACAAATAAGCTGGTTGATACATCATTATTGACTTGCGAGAAAAATCTGTCTTATCAAAATTCTTTTACCAAGGATAGCACAAGTTCTATTGGAGTTATGTTAGAAGCCAACTAAACGAAACATTATAGCTAGAAAATGTGCCAATTCATTTAAACATTCAAAATATACCAGAGAAACTGAATCCAATAAACTGATATCACTTATATTTCAGAAATAAAGTTGTAGGTATGGATGTAAACGAAAATATGTAATGTTGATTATCAAATTACTTTTACATTAATTACTGGCGAGTTGGAATTGAATTTAGTATATACAAAAACGAATAATATAAAGTTCTTTTAGTTTATTCAAAGAAAGGTTGTTAAATAAAGTATTTGAAGGCAACACCAAGGTACGGGATATATAAAACATGGAAATCTGGACGTTTTGGTTTGAGCCGTTGATGCTTTCTCTACAAAGCAGCTTCGTTCACTATTGGTTTTCAGTGGCGTACGAAGACGATGGACTAAGACTTAGCTTGCGCAGAAATGGAGAATATTTTGGCCCTCTAACAATTAGTGTGGAACAGTATAAACCAGAAATCACGCAGCACTGCAATTAGCTCGCTACAAGTTGCTGCTAGCCTCCTTCGGTCGATATCCACCAAGGATGACCTTGAATCATTATCATCATCAATCGCGACTGATAACATGCAATACATATTTTAGCGGATGGGGTAGAGAAGTCGGAAAGGATCGCCTCAGTTTATTTCAGGTCAACAAGCGGCAGCTGGCGAACATCTGGACAATTATCACACTTCCGTTTTATCTGTCCAACAATATCCACGTCAACCCCGTGTTTCACAGACACTTGAACATTGCGCCCGATTTGACCCTAAGGTCACCCTGTCCAATGCTAATTAGGTTCCCTCACAAATCCACCTACACAAGAGAAGCCGATCGGTAAAACGCGTTTATTACGCACAAGACAAATAGCACAACCCATGCCTATCTTATATAACCAAATCAAACAACTCCAACACTAATCCTCAAGCATGTCTGTCCCTCTAGTCACTGATTAGTCAATTGATTTCATGCCAACCGGTACACTTCAGGCCCTGGTCACACATGGCTTGTTTGATTAACATTGACGAATTTTATATCTTTCGATTACGGCCGGCGTTGTCCATCTAATCATACTACCAACAATGTTGTCCATCGTAAAGTTCTAATGCCATCTTCCTGAAATCCGAAATATTGCCGGTCGATCTTTTCGGTGCATAATGATTTTTTGTTGTGACGGATTAGCACTCATTACTAATGCACTTGTCACTCGTACAATTTTTTATAAAGTGAAAAATGTAGGCCATCTATACAAACCATACCCAAAGCTTCACACGTTTTTCAATTACAGAGCATCCGTAGAATTTAGAACATACCATAAATGAAACTATGCAAAAATCATTCAAATCTGGTGTGCAAATCAGTGATGCTGGTGTTGCTGTGTCTGTGCGATAAAATGGGAAACTGTTGATTCTCAATCAAACTTCTATTTTTAAACTAAAATCAAATATCGTTGCCTTTGATTTTTTAGAATAATGAGTATACAAAATGAAGATCGCAATCTCCAACCTAAGATATGGGAAGCACTGACGTTCGTTTACAAGGTCAAGTGGACACGTTTCAGCATTGTAGATATTCGTGATAATTGACAGAAGGTGTTAAGGCAACCTGCTGGATCACGTAATTGATTTAGCTGTGAAATTTGTAAGAAAATGTTACTTCCAACTAAATGTGTATAAACATGCAAGTCGATTTAAATAAAGATAATTTAAAGAAGAAGAAACAGGATAATGCAAAACGATCTAATCCTTGCATAAAACAATCTCGCTACTCTTTCAAACACCCAGGATACATTCTTCCAAATTTGAACTTCTAGCAGCAAACGAAGTCATCATTGCATGGTGGAATTACTAAACTCCAAACGGAACTGCCGCAGGTATTTTTATTCGGTGCGTGTGTGTTTCGTTTGGAATTCCCTAGCTGTAATATTGGCAGACGCAATTAGTTTAGTAATATTCAAATGAAAACCTGACCTCTCTATAAATGCTAATCCTTATTTTGCTTCCAACTATCATCAAACTATCCCAGGTATGTGTTCAATGCAACCATTTAAAATTAACGTAGTTGCTCAAAAAAAAATTAATTAGAGATTTGTCATACAAACATCACACTGAAAGCATAATGGCCGCAACGCATTATTTCTCCACATTTAACAGATTCCATTATAATCCTCCTATATAGAATAAATAGAATTGTGTGTCATTAGGTGAACATTTTGTAAGTTACTTACTGAGAGTCACTATCTCCTCATCTACCTGTGCACTCGAAGATTGTGTGAGGACGAGCCATATTGTGATCCAAATGCGAACTGTCAATTTGAGAAATCAAGTCATTTGTAATCGAAATATTACCGTTGAAAAATACATTATACCTGACAATACATACAGTTGTGTTTATTAAAATAATACCTTTCGAAATGAATCTTAAAACGATCTATTCTAGATATATGTATATTGTAACTCACATCTGTCACACCAGATAAATTTGGAGTATGTTTGTGGTAAAACTAATAAAATTACTGCAACCGGTGAAATGTAATTTAAGGTAAAAAAAAACTGTGTTGTGAACATGGATTATGTAAATTCTTATTTTAAACTGTGGTTTACAAATGACATAACCTGAACTACCTATTGGCAAAACATTTTCTGTTGCATTTCAAAACACTTCTTTACCAGTAGACTTTCGTGAAGATATTTTTGAAAGCGTCTGTCGTTTATTTCTTGCACAATATCTAAAGAAATTTGAAGGCCCAATCAGCTGCTTACACAAAATTCTTCTTGTACAAACTGGAATGAACTGACTATTCGGGCAATATTGGTTTTTATAATTGTTTATTCGGTAAGTGTTAGATGAATCAGTGTTATTTTCACCTCAAAGTATAGACATATTCTGAGTAAGCCTACAAGTCCTGAGCAGATTAAAACTAATACGTTAACAAGTTTTCAAGGAATATCGTTCTACTAATCAAAAGACGTCGTTTTGCATGGTGCTGTGAAAAATAGATGTCTTGGCATTTAACTCCTTAGTTATCACGAACCAGAGCAAATAGTATACTGGGAGCGGGATTTAAAATGTTAATGATATCCGTTTAAATTATTATTTGTTTTTCAATAAATAACCACAATATGATACAATTTTAACTTATAGAATTCTTGGATAAATAGTGATCAAGCCACGAATGTGCTGTTTCTCTTGGAATTAGACTGCAAATAACGGAATTAAACAGTTTTACGAAGACAGCATCAGCATAATAAGGCAAAGTTCAACACAATATTGTAGAGGGCTTTCATTATTAATCTAACCAATTTGTGGAACATCCGCACCATCTTGAATATAGACAATGTAATAAATGCAAAAAGGCTTTCTGTAGGTCGTTTCCAGAGTATTTTCAACTAACTAGTGTCTCCTGCGCATGCCGAATCATGTGTATTTCAGAAGATCTACTTTATATTGAGTAAACATTGGTAGCTCAATATCTTGGCAAGTCGTACCGCTGGTATACATTCGTTCGAAAAATGAGTTTTAAAAGCTTGCGACATCAATCTCGTGATTTAGCAAGTCATGCTCTTGACCGTTCACTTCAAAACAATTTATAAAGCGTCATCGTTGAGTTAGGATAGAGCAGATACAGTTCCCGTCTGCTGAACAAAGATCATTTCACAGACTGGAAATGCCACTAATTAGCCGAGCGCTGCGCTTCTGAATCGTACTGTTTAGTCATTGCAATTACTGCTAGGCAAGGCAATACTCGAATTTGCCTGAAGGAGGTAAACAACATATTTGAGTTACGGATAGTGATTTTGTAAAGCACAATCTACTGCTTGAATCATATTAGCAAACGTTTTGCTCATTTTAGAAGATTGATATGAGTTTCAGTCATTCAACTATTATTAAAAGTTGAAACGAATTGGCTTAGTACTATTTCAAATTGAATTTTCGCGTGGTTGAGTATGTGGCATAAATGTTTTTCCTGATGTATTTAAGTTACATCATGTCATTTTTAATGTTGGACAGGATAATATGACATATATTTCACTAAATACTCTGTTGTTGTCCTGCTACTATAATATGTTTACAATTTATACCTAAATAGTTAAGGGTAAAGACTTATCTAACATATAAAATATGCAATAAGAGGCTCAGACCAGGGAATTATAAGTCTGAATAAATTGAACAAACGAAATTCTGTTTGTTTTTAGCTTGATTGTGTACATAGTGAGATAAAAATACTGATTTGAGCATACACATTAAATAATTTCTGGCAAAATTTGTGTATGTACTAAAATCAAAGAGGATGTTTCATAAGTCACTCGCTTCAAATTCTAATAACTGAAGAGGAATTCCACGAATTATTATATTATTAAAATGAATTAGGATAATTTGTGTTTTTCAGACAAACTGAGCAAAACATTTTGCTGAGTACTAAAACTAAAATACATGTAGCTTCTTAAACGCTTCCACGTTTCCATAATATAAACTTATAACAATAATCATTAATTTAGTCTTGACAAAATATAATTTTTATTCAATAATTCATTCAAATGAAATCTATAATTGCTGAGACAGACTAGTTTTATAAAGAAAATCGATATATAACGTTTCTGATATAATTCAATCTTTCAATGTATGTCATTTGCTCAAGACTTCGTGTGGTGTATACAAAATTTCTACTGACATTTTTCTAAAATCCTTCAGTTAAATGATAACAAATATTGAATATACAACCAAATAAATTATTTGAAGTACCGATATATAGCTATATGATATTAGAAAACTAGAAAATATTAGCTGAGTGAATGTCATAACCGCCTTGTTTTCATTTTAAGATTATTTATTATAAGACTTAACGTTAAGATGATTCATCGTTTTAATACGCCAACCCACCTTTCAATTTTGAAATCGTAGAAAACATGTAATGTATAATAATAGAAAGTTGATGCGACCCAGTACTCTTTTACGGATGCTCGATAATTAATGAATGTTTGAGTAACCGTTCTACTTAAAATAATATTTGCGTATTAGGTCACTAATCTGCTACAAATAGGTAGTTTAAACAACAAGTTAATAAGCAAATACTCATAATAAATCACGCACAAATTATCGCAACATGTGAGTGCAATAAATCTTACTGTGTTAAACATATTTCGTTATCAGTTGCTTATGTTGATTGCTAATTCTAGGTTTAGTTCAGTTCTGTTAAGTTCAGTTTGTACAGGACAGTATGTGGCTAACAAGCCAATCGAGCGTTCAGAATTTCTTCTGGGGGAAGGCTGCAGAGAAAAACTCACCACTGCCAAAAAAATTTCATTTTTGTCTATTTGAAATCTTCGACGATCGCTACGCCAAGAGATTATCCGGATTGTATTTATGAAGCACCGCGTTATAGCCGATGCTGGAAAAAGAAAAAGCAATTTCTTTTCACCAGCACATTGAGAGGTTCTGGGAAAATTTTCTAGAAGTCTACAATCTCAAGGCTAAAAAAGTATTTCCTGGAGTCTAGCCGACATCGTTTCTCAGCAATTTTAAGTGAATGGCCCCGGGTGCCCAGCTCAGGCACGCTGCTCAAACCCTTCAAGATCTTAAAGTTTTTTTTATTGAGTCACCTTCTAAACGACGGCGCATAAGGAAGAAAAGATCGAGAGACATTAGGCGCGCAGTGTACGGTTTCCCTCGCTGACCCTCAATCATGCGGATGTGATGCGCTGTACGCTTTCAAGTCGAAGGATGTCCGTTTTGTAGTGAGGACACCACGCCTGAACGCAGTATTCTAGATGCGGTCGAACTAATGCCTTGTACAGTGTCAGAAATACATCGGGTCTTCTGTTCGATAGCACTGATTTCAACAGAAAAAGTAACTTGCGTGCACGCTGAGCCGCAGCGGCGCATTGGTCCTCCCATCTGAAGTCAGCTTTAACCAGTAGTCCCAAATCCTTAACTAACCAACCAACTTACTAATATTGACTTCCCCTTTAATGGGGATCAAAAAATATTATTCTTCCATCTACCATGTACTTACTAACCTACCAATGAGGTCAAGACTATTTACCGTTACATCGATTGTAACCTGCTTCCAACACTTATAAGGTTGGTCTCAATTCTTCCTCTCAAATAAATTTCTAACGATATCTTCTACAATCCATTAGAAAATTATAGGTTTAATCGACAGAAATAGCAGTCCTAATAAGTGCATACACAAACTAGGCTCGAGAAAATAGAAAAGAAATTAGAAGAATGGTCTACAGTTGAAATAAACAATAATGATATCTTCGTTCGTTTACGTTTCTATGAACTATTAAGTGACCAAAAACTTATTCTAGACCACATATTGAAAGCATCAGAAAATAGAGCACTGAACAGTTGTGATAAGATAAAATCATTCAGCAGAATGTTTAAATCACGATCCGTAAACTTAACCACCAACGTAGACTTTATCATTCAGGATCGAACTTATAACTCTGCAGAAATAAGAATTATAAACCCTAATACAATCTGCGAACAATTGCTTAAATATTTTATCACTACATACAATACTTCGATCTATCAAGATATCACTAGAGCATTTCGGACAACTAGTGTATTAAACACTATAAGCATAAATCTGAATGGCATTCATGAAGTCTGCAAGCAAACTAAGTTGAGTCTCAAGCCAGACATAAGAGGTATTCCACCTGCCATTTGCAGAATGGGTGGTGACGATTTCAAACTTCTTATACTGAACTTATTTAACACTTCAATCGAATCTGGAATCTTCCTTTTAAAACAAAAACACTCTGTCGTTACACCCAGACATAAATCTGGCTCGAAGCACACGGTATCAAATTATCGCCCAATTAACCGCACAGCAATACTATCTAGATTACCTGAAAAAATAGTAAAAAAGCTATCTTAAATCATTCATCTCCAAGTTTCTTCTCTAGAGCTCAACAAAGTTTCCTAAACAAAAGATCATGCATTACATGTCAGCTTGAATACCTCGACTATATTACTACATCGATTGAGGAAGGTTCTGAAGTTGTAGTTGTCTTTCTAGACATAACTAAAGCATTCGATACTGTTGTAAGAGACATTTTAAGTGTCCTGTAGCTTTGAAATTCTTCTTTTTCCTTTCTACTTCCGACTTTTATAAAATACTGATTTTTGAGACTTGAATTTGGTTTTGTTTATTATTTCTTTATAAATAAGATGTTAAACCTTGCTTTTTGTAATTGTCTTATTGGAAATCTTTTTTTCACATATTTGGAAAGATCAATCTATTTAAAACAATCAAAATGGAAAAGTTTGGAACATCAACAATAGAGATTCTTCGCGCATCTTTGATAGACCCTATCCATTGATCATCAGTGTTGCCGAAAACATTCTAGACTTTTCCTTGCAATAGCTGTGTTTCTGTAATATATCAGATCACGCACCGATTACCTGGAAACAACTTCAAATACCGTTACCTTTATATTTATTGAACGTTAAATTCCGCTGAAACAAATGACCTTGAACAAATTGTTTTTGAAAATGTACATATTATAATCTGATTGTATGAAGCTTTTGGAAATTATTGATCATGTTTAACATGCCTTGGATTTCCAAGAATAAAATTTATTCATTTAATCGGGATATCATTGGAAATTTATTTGAGTGGAAGAATTGAGACCAACCTTATAAGTGTTGAAAGCAAGTTACAATAGATGTAACGGTAAATAGTCTTGGCCTCATTTGTAGGTTAGCAAGTGCATGGTAGATGAAAGGATAATATTTTATGATCCCCATTAAAGAGGAAGTCAATATTAGTAAGTTGGTTGGATCAATATTTAGAGTAAAGACTAAGTCAAGAATGTTGCCCTTCTACTCGGTCTATCAATAAATTGTTTGTAACATAGTAAGTCAAGCGTTTTCATGAAATTTGTATGAGAGCTAATTTTACTTCGTTGTGCCAGTTTAAATTATGCATGTTGAAATCACCAGCTATACGTTTATGGCGTGCGTGATGTAAAGACACTTCGATGAAAGCTTGAGTTAGTGTGTCCAGATTAGATGAAGTTGAGCCTAGTGGGTAGTAGATGCAGCCTTTTAAAAGATCTAGTATAGGTAGTTCTATCCATAATGAATCTTTAAGTTGTGTTAAATTTGAAGATGTTGTGCTATTCGCATTAGCTTTGAATGCACGTAAATGAGGCAACCGCCACCTCTTTTTAGGGTGCGGTTTCTACTAAATATTTGGTAGTTAGGTATGATGAGTTTAGAGTCAGAATAATCATCAAGATTCCAGGATTCAGTTACAAGAATAATGTCTACGGGTTTAGAAGAAAGTTGAAATTTTAGTATGTGGATTTTAGGTATAATTGATCTAGCATTTATGACCAGAAAACGAACAACACAGGTCGAAATTTAAAGGATTCGGGGTGTGTGCATAAAGGAGTTTTATAGGCTTGAAATTTTGAAAAAAGTGGCATTAGTGTTAAAGAATGGTTCATAAGTGGATTGAGATACGCATGAATTATAAAATGAAGGTTGGTGTATATAATTATTTAAGGGGGGGATATTTCGTAATATTAGCTAAATAATAATAAGGTTCTATATTACGAAATGTATAGGAGTTGGTGAATGGTGATTCTTTTGCTTAATAATAATAATAATAATAATAATAATAATAATAATAATAATAATAATAATAATAATAATAATAATAATAATAATAATAATAATAATAATAATAATAAT
>JACCGJ010017439.1:0-20663 GCA_013407085.1 Atriophallophorus winterbourni
ATCACCGTACCCGCGAAAGATGGTGTCAATGATAGTCAAGGTCTTGACCAGAACGACAAGGTTATTCTAGTAGTATGTGAGACACACAACACGTTGACTGACAAACAAAAACAATCACGATTCGCAGGATGTGGAAAGCAATCAACAACTCACCAAATCTCCAGTAAAAATGCATTGCAGAAACCCGGACCCGTCACGTAATATCACAAACATCAGAGATTTGCTTTGTCGACGAATTCGATGAACCCAACCGCTGACAACGATTCGCTTGTCCAGGTGCGATGGAAGTGCATTCAGTCGGCATCGAATCGGTTCTGGTAACGAGGTGTCCAACGTGATGGTGATCGACTCGGATTCGCGAAGTTCTTGTTCTTTAGCATCCTGTGTAAGAATGGTATCACGATAGGGAAACGAAATCAATAGTTATCAACCGACCCAACACAAAAGCAAACTTGTATAATGCATGTGCAGAAAATGGGGGAGAATATCTCCTCATTAGAACACACAGGATTCAACACCACAAGGTTTAAATGGGCCACAGAATTGTTACAGAGGTCAGTATATGATGTATGACTATTTTACATAGAAAATAGAGTTTAAAAGCCACAAGTTTGTGCTTGGAAGCCAGGGTTGCGCACGGACAATGTGGGGTCTAACGACATGATAACGAAGACTGAAAGGTGACTTTCTACATTGGTCTCTCGATAGAAAGCAGATGACAATACCGAGATCTTTTTCTTGTCGAACACTCTGAAGTACTGTTGAGCCCAAACAGTAAGCGACCGGATCTGAGTGTCGGATGGGGAGATCGCTACACTTGGAGGTGTTAAATGGGAGATGATTCCTTAAAGACCATCGAAAGGTAGTGAGCTGCATGCTGAAACAGGCTGGAGTCTCACTACCAGTTCCTGTTCTTTTTTCTTCCTCATATCTGTCTAGGCCTGGGTAACCTGACAGTATCTTAGCCCACGTGCAGTCTCTGACTGTACGGCACTTTGTCTGGATCAGGCTTGTGCTTTCGTACCGTCGTACCAGAAAGCGGATGGGTATTGGAATAGTGTACCTCAGAAAGAGTTTCCGAATGTGTGTATTCATGTATGCATGTGTGCGGTACAGTCACAGACTCAAGTGAGTTGAAACGCTGCCAGGTTGTCCAGACGTAGAGTGATATCCAAAAGGGAAAAAGGCAATGGCACTCCAGCGTGTTCACGCATATAAGTATTTACGTAATCACAAGCCTGTATAGTATGAATCACAAGCTGATCCAGGCAAAGTGCCGCATCAGTCAGAGACTGCACGTGGGCTAAGATCTGCAAGGTTGCCCACAAGCCTGATCCAGGCAAAGTGCCGTACAGTCGTCACAGACTGCACGTGGGATAAGAAACCGTTAGCTTGTCCTAGATTGAGATAATGATAGTGAGGTGTTCTCTCGTATGTAGCACTGATTCAGTGCAAAGAACAAAATTACTTCACAAATGCGCATTCGCGCAAATTTCGTACAATTAAAAATCGTTCTGGAGTTGGAAAGTGCAAGACAAAGTAGCAAATTAATTGTTGGCTATTTATTGGATCGCTTTCAGCTGCATTCCAAATACAAAAGGTAATAAATCACGTCACTGTACTAATAGCTCTTTTTAGACCATTCACTGTTTCTCAGAAATGCAATAAAATCGAACAAGAATAAGTCACGAGCATACACAATTGACAAGACAATGATGATCCAATCCTGGATGCACACCCGAAATGCGCATCATCAGTTTTCAAACACGTACATCATACACATGATCGTAAGACAAGATCCAGGCGAAGTACTACACAATCAAATACTGTTCTGTCACGTTGACCAGGCCTAGAACAATAGGAGAAAATGCGAAAATGGCAGAGACCCAAGCTTAATATCATTGGTTGATCAACTTAGCACAATGCACAGTGCAATTGCATATCAGTCGGGACAAAAAATTGAGGATGACTTAGAATGATGGCTTACTTGAGCGGCCTTCTCCTGCTTCTTGAGATATACGGTATACGCTTTCATGGCTTTCTTGAGTTTGGAATCCGAAGCTAGTTGCCAGCGATCGTATTCTTCCTTACCATCAACAAAAATCTGATTCAGGCTGTCCAGATATGGTAAATTTAAAAATTGTAGCGCCCTGAACACAGTCTTGAACGGACGGTTCTCTGTTCCATCACCAGATGTATCGCATCCGACCTTTTCAGATGTGTACACATTCACTAAAAATAGAAATGAGAACTTATTTCAATAACGGGTTTTAATTACAAATGACTAGTCATAAAAATAGAATTGGGCTACATGAAAATGTTTCCTGTGATAGACGAGAGAAAACAGATAACGATTTCCTTAATATCACATGCCTTTTATTAATACGTTGAAATAGGTCGTTTCGTTGAAAGGCTGAAAGTTGCAACCAGTTCCAGTGAACCGATGAGCAAGAACCAGCTAACGTGGCGATTCCATGTGTAAGTTGAAAACGAGGAGCTTTTCTTTTGATATACAAGACTTTTGCATTTTCTATCCATGTGTGAGGTATGGACTAACAATGTGCAGTAGGGTCATACTCTACGCGGACTGAGAGAGCCAAGCCTATGCAGACTAAACAGATGTGAAGCAAAATCAAAATGGCATTGATACGCCAGCATGCAGCTCAGTACCGGCGCCAAATCAACATTGCGTAGAAATACCCCGAGAGTGAACATCGGTGCCTAAAAGCAGGAATAGGTGGGTCTGTGTACTACCCACAAATTCTTTAGGTTTCTACATTTGCTGCAGAATCCATTTAGAATTGCTGGGTCAATAACACGGGAACACGAGAGATGGGCTTAAACACAGGCTTTAATAAATATCCATAGTTGAATGTATTTAAATCACACATCTTACGACCGGTTTCGTGTTGTTTGCACTTATCAGATAGGGGTCCACGAGCCTTGGAACAATAGAGAAATAATACAAATGTTTGAACTTTTAACCAAAGTTTTACAAGATTTGAACGACCAACCCGTTCAATCACATGAACATAAAATACACAGATGTTTATAAACGTGGGCATAAACAAAATAGTTCAACAGTTTCTAAATACATTGGTATCTTATATTTGTAACGCTGGTAACAACGGCATACGAGAGGGAAAAGGGCGTGCTATTGAGTAAAACTCACTTATATCGGAATTCGACGGGTCCACAGACATGATTGCACGAACGAAAATTCAATTGAGTAGGACAAGAGCTGAAAACATGTTATTAGATTCGGGAATCAACGGCGTACAAAAGAACACAAATCCTTATTTACAAAACCACAAGGAGTTATGGTAGTACAAAAGGTAAGGCTTAGTTAGGATGTTTTACCGGGAATTTTCTTTCAGGAACGGATTGATCATTAATGTCATATAAAAACAACGAAAATTCAGGGCGGCATAGTTTGAGCTAATAAATACTAACTATTTTCAATGCAAAAGTCATCGCTGCACACGGGGCAGTTTAAAGCAGACTACTGGAATGCGAGTAAGTAGACGTACGTAAGTCAAAAATTAAAACTCTTTCGGTCTTAAGGTTTATTTCAGCATCATAATAAGTTTAACTTTTACAGAATACTAAAGTCGATGTGTGCTTGTGTCATGCATTGTTTGTCGTAATTATATATTATTATTACACAAGTCTTTACAGACGATGTGCCAACAAGTATACCATGAAGAGGGTACATGATGAAAGAAAAATGTAGGTTCTATGGTTCTCGTTGAAGGCGACATACTACCCGGTTGTCAAGGCCGAAGTAGGGGGTTAGCTTAGGGGACCCCACCCGGAGCCTTTGACTCAAAAGTCTACCCGCGAGGCAGCGGTTTTTTCCTTCGCGAGAGCCGGTGACCATTTTGAGGGTTCCTGCGCCTCTCTAGCCTTTGCACGACCAGGTGCAACCTGCAAGGCAGCAAGGATTTTTCCTCAGGGTTCACTCCCGAAGCATTTCCTCCAATCGGGTATGCCGCAAGGCAGCGGAGGTTTGGAATAAGGGTTTTCCTTCCCTTAGATGGACTGCCCTCCCAGGCTGACGAGCTCCATCTACCCGGAGCAAACTGGTTTTGAGGCGCCAGTCATCCGCCTTCGCCCCTTCTCCTGTCAGTAGAAGCAGTTCCGCCACGTGCAGGCCAGGAGTTGGGCTTTGGTTGTCAGAGGCTGTTTGAGACGCACGCCATATGGGAGCATTTTATAGACAGTGGGAGCTCATCCCCACTGCCGCCCCCGGCTGTGACAACCTTGTCGTAATAACATAATGCAGCAATATTATCAGAGTAAGACTTAGCATACTATTTTTTTAAATGTTAACTTAATACTCACCTTCATGTCTATACCGGAATATCAATAGTCTGAAACAAACAATGTAAACACACAGCCTGTTGCACTAATTCTGTCATTCTCGCGTTTATCTTATTATTAAGCCATCTGGACAGATTACATACAAATTCATTTTGATTTCCAGATCGCACCGACACAACATCAATTTTGATAGTTATTTGCCTGACTGGAAGTGCAACAAACCAAAGAATTTATAATAAATTACGATCCATCTGATGTTAGAATATTAAGTGATAGGATTGGACGAAAGCCGTGGACTGCCGGGTGGCAGTTGACGTGGCATACCTGGATTTTTCGAAAGCCTTTGATAGAGTTGATCACCTTATTCTCATTCAAAAGCTACGCCACTACGGAATCGATGACCCCTCGTTGACGTGGATCAGCCGATTTCTGCAAGATCGCACATCGTGTGTGCGCGTCAAAGACGCCTATTCAGACTGTTTCCCGGTAACCAGTGGAGTTCCGCAAGGATCCGTACTCGGACCCACTCTCTTCCTTATATTCATCAATGATATCAGCATGATCTTATCAAGCTCATTTTTACTCTTCGCGGATGACCTCAAGGTTTGGCGTCGTATATCTAGCTTCGAAGATCATCAAATCCTGCAACGTGACCTCGACCGCCTCTACCAGTGGTCATTAGAACACAATTTACCGTTCAACTCAGAAAAATGCCACATTCTGGCCATTCGACACTCTGTTCGTTACGCTTATCACTTGGGGGACGAACTTTTGCACCATGTGGACCAGGTAAGCGACCTCGGCGTCATCGTACAGCAAGACTTGGGTTGCTCCAGCCAGTGCGACAAGGCTGCAAGAACCGCAAACCACAGTGTTGGTCTTCTGAGGCGACTTTTCAGACGCTTTGACCGACGACTCTTCCCACAGCTACTGTCCGCTTACATCCGCCCCCCGCTCGAATATGCAGTCAGTGCGTGGCATCCGTGGCTCCAACAAGACATGAACGCCCTCGAACAGCCACAACGGCGAGCAACAAAGCTTATCAACGGCCTTCAAAACATGTCCTACGAAGAACGGCTGCAGTATAGCGGCCTCTTCTCAATCCGCTACCGACTCCTCCGCGGAGATTTGCTTTTGACCTTTCGCATTCTCACAGAGAATCAGCACCCTTGCAAGTCCCTGATGCCTCTATCCAATCGACGTAATCATCGTGGGCACAATCTCAAGATTGCTCATCAGAACAGCCGAAGGTATTTCCTACCCCTTCGCATATGTCGTGTCTGGAACGCTCCCCCGCCGGAGGTGGTATGTGCTGAGTCACTGTCTTTGTTTAAGCAACGCCTAGACAAACAACTATGGCAATCAACTTTCAAGTGACTTTTGTTTATCTTTCGCCATTCCGATCTACCCCATTATACTAAATACCACTCACATATCCATAAACGACTAACACTTTTTCCAGTCTTTTCTCCCCAGCTTACAAGCATCAACGTTACTCATGCCAAAGCAACCGTCCGCAAGTCCGTCATGCACTGGAGGACGTGGTGGGAATGTGTCTTCGGCTGACACTTCTCCCTATAAAAAGCCACAAATGTCCAATCAAGGTGTATGCTATACGCGAACATGGCCCGCTATAAGGCCTATTTGCCTCCGTTTTTCTCTCATCATATATGCTTTTTAGTACGCTTTGTGCGACACTTTGTACACACCACCCAGTGGTTTCTTACAAGCTATCAGCTTTTATTACCACAATAAAACTATTGACTATTGATATTAATTTTTGTACGCTTACCAGCACTAACATATCACACGACTGGTTTTATGCTCTTTGCATGTAAAAGATACTACTACGTTGTGGGTTCGTATGCCAAGCGACTGAATTTTATTTACATTAAACAGCTAAGCTATCATTCGTAAATATCGAGAATTTTGTATTAGTTAAAACCAGTGCCCGAAAATTCCAAAATAAATACCAGACCATGAACAAAGATTTTTCATGCAAAAATTAAATAAAAAATAGCGTGAATGAAATATTATCTGGAAAGTAAAACTCACGGAATACACACCGAAGAGCAACTAAGCACCGATGCGCAGATGACAATTTAACTAATATTTCCCGCGTTTATCATTTTCGCGCATTCAGTTCAGTCAGTTCAGTTTGCCACAGGACAGTATGTGGCTAACAAGCCAATCGAGCGTCCAGAATTTCTTTCGGTGGAAAGCTGCAGAGAAGCACCCACCACTGCCAAAACGTATATTCTTTTTCTGTTTGAAATCTTCGCCGATCGCGAAGCCAAGAGATTATCCGGGTTGAACTTAGGAAGCACCGCGTTATAGCCGATGCTGGAAAAAGAAAAAGCAGTTTCTCTTCACCAGCACGGTGAGAGGTTAGCTGAAGTAGCATTGTGTATAATAAAAATAAAAAACACAGAGAACTCTAGCCCTCACTTTATTTACGGGATAACGCTAAAAGATGAAAAACCTAAGCTTGTAAAGCAATTAAGGAGAGTATTCAGGAAACAACTTACCCCAGTTGCGGTCCAACCCCTGCTTAAAACTAGACACGGTACTGCAGGATATAAGTTCTTCTGGAAGAATGTTCCAGAAGTTAACAACCCGAAGGCTGAAAAAGTGTTTCCTGTAGTCTAGCCGACATCGTTTCTTAGCAATTTTAAGTGAGTGGCCCCGGGTGCCCAGCTCGGGACTTAAGGTAAAGAAGTCGTTCATTTGCACGCCACTCAAACCCTTCAAGATCTTAAAGGTTTCTATTAAGTCACCTCTTAAACGACGGCGCCTAAGGGAGAAAAGATCGAGAGCCATTAGGCGCACAGCGTACGGTTTCCCTCGCTGACCTTCAATCATGCGAGTTGCGAGGCGCTGTACACTTTCAAGTCGAAGGATGTCCTTTTTGTAGTGAGGACACCACGCCTGAACACAGTATTCAAGATGCGGCCGAACTAATGCCTTGTACAGTGGCAGGAATGCATCGGGTCTTCTGCTCGATAGCACTGATTTCAGCCGAAAAAGTACCTTGCGTGCACGCTGAGCCGCAGCGGCACATTGGTCCTCCCATTTGAAGTTAGCCCTAACCAGTACACCCAAATCCTTTTGTGTATTTATTTCTGCCAAATGATTTTAGCCACCTAATTTCACAATCACATTTCTTACTTCTAAATAAGAAAAAGTTGAGAAAAAATAATCTTAATTTGTACAGTTTTATTTCACTTTTTTGCAAACTCGTATCCCACCCAGTTCAAGTTTCATGTTCAAGTTCAAGTTCAAGTTGCACAGGGCTGAAGGTGGCTAAAAGCCAATCACGCGCCCAGATTTCCTTCGACGGTATGCGGTTGAGCACCCGGCACTTCGATATCGAGTATACAGTTCGTACTTTTCACACGTTCTTGTTTCCGAATATCTGGAAAGTAAGGTAGGGTTTCTCTTCACCAGCACGGTGAGAGGTCAGCTATTCAGGAAACAATGCAATAATATGCGTGAACAATGTGTGGTGTATGAAATCACTAGCCTAGTTGAGGTAAAGTGAAACACAGTCATAGACTGCATGTGGGCTAATTTACTGTCAGGTTGTCCAAGGCCTAGACAGATATGATAAAAATGTAAAAATACGTTTTTTGTTTTTTTTTTAAAATTTTCATTAGACAGTTCTCTCCAGTATGCACAGGACAGTTCAGTTTGCACTAAACAGTATGTGGATAAGAAGCTAATCGAGCGTGCAGAATTTTTTCGGTGGAAAGCTGCAGAAAGCACCACCGCTGCTAAAACGTTTTTTCCTTTTTGTTTTTGAAATTTTCGACGATCACGATGCCAAGCGATTAGCCGGATTGTTTTTATGGGTCACCGCGTTAAAATCGATGCTGGCAAAAAAAGGCTGTTTTTCTTCACCAGCATTGTGTGAGGTCAGCTGAAATAGAATCGTGTATAAAAAACAGAATATTCTAGCATTTACTTTATTTACGGTATAACGCCATAAGTTGATCTACTTATGCTTGTATAGCAATTAGGTAGAGTATTCAGGAAAAAGTTACCCCAGTTGCGGTCCGAACCCTGCTTAAAATTCGAGACGGATTTGCTGGATATTAGTTTTTCTGGAAGAATGTTCCAGAAGTTTACCACCCAAAGGCTGAAAAAGAGTTTACTGGAGTTTAGCCGATATAGCTTCTTAGCTCTTTAAACTGAATGGCCCCGGGTGCCCATCTCGGAACTTAAGGTAAAAAAGTCGTTCATTGGCACGCCACTTAAACCCTTCAAGAACTAAAAGTTCTCGATTAAGTCACCTCTTAAACAACGGCGCCTAAGGGAGGAAAGATCGAGTGAATTCAAGTGCTGTAGGGTTTCAAGTCGAAGAATGTCCTTTTTGTAATGAAGACGCCACTCCTGAACACAATAATTGAGATGCGGCCGAACCAATGCCCTTAAAAAAGCAGGAATACATCGGGTCTTCTGCTCGATGGCACTGATTTCAGCTGAAAAATTACTTTGACGTTCTTTGTGGTCGCATAAATTTGTGCTATCATACTTTTAGATTTATTTCCTCACTCGTTTTCTTCAAATATCCTCGAACTCGTCTTAATTTGCTCTTTCGGAATATACCCATTTCAACTTCGAGCAATGTGAATTCCTGAAAATCCTATTTTCAAGTTTTAACCCAAATTTACCGAGGCGTGCAATATACCTGGCTATTCAGAATATTGTTCCTGTTCGAATATTGTTGAGAAGATCACAACATTTCGAATTGACAGTTAGTTTTTTCAACTCTATCAGATCGAAACTCGTTCAACTGCATCATTTTTATCCACCTCATTTGCATTTTACGGCTTGGATCGCGTCACTCCTATCCAACGCACTCACTCCACCATTAGCTACCGATTGATAAACAACTGCACCGCCAAGTGCACTGGCTCATCACTCGTTGGATGATAACAATTACGCGAAGGATGACCTCGATGACCACGACAAAGAAGGAAGCACGTGAGACGTGTCAAACATGTAACAAAGGGGTAAGTGCCAGATCCAACTTTGGTGCACCGAACACCATTACCAATGACAGAGGTTCCCAATTTTAGTGAATGCTTTTTCGGGAACTGATTCAAACACTCGGTACCGAGCACATACAGACTACAGACTACCATGTTACTTCGAACGTCTTAGTGTACAGATTATTGTGTCAACTGAAAGCCGCAGTCATGAGCCACGGGCTTTCGATGCGTTGGACTGAGACGTTCCCCTCGGTAATTCTTAGTATTCGTACCACCGTGAAAAAAGTCCTAAGTTGTTCAGCTACCGATATGGCATTCGGTTATAGATTAAATCTACCTGGAGAATTCCTGACAACTCCTGATTCATCATTTGATCTACGTCCGCAGTATGTCAGTAGCATTTGTGGCTTCACTTGCACAATACGAACTATCACAACTCTCAGACACTTAAACTTTCTAAATCCAAATTTTCTAAACCACCTGCGGCTTTGTATTCGTGCGTTACAAACATATGCATCGAAAAATTTTATCCACCGTACAGGGTCCGTAAGGAGTGCTGAGCAGGCATTCCAAGTACTTAGTAATAAAGCTTAATGAATCACACTAAACAGTGACTATCGATCGTTTAAAAGTTGCCTACGTAAAACCCACATCAGAACGAAACGAAAATCCACCAAAAGTTAACCCCCAAATGTCAAACGGTTACGAACACGATTCCTCATATATCCAACAACATAGCTTTGATAGCTGAAGACGTTCCGATGTCCACTTTCCTTCAAAGTTTGATGACTTTGCCCCCACTTGTTCCTAACGCTACAGGGAGAGTACAAAGGTGTTTTCTGTACAAACATTGTCCGTTTCGAGCACGGTACAATTTTGATATTGGACGCGGTTTTTGCTAGCACAAAGTTTCTACCGCTCAATTTTGCATTTTAAGTTAATTTGTACAGTCTAATATTTTGTATCATCATAATTTGTTATTTTGTCAAATTAGATATTATTATTATTATTTTGTTTAGATGACCGATAACGCCATATTCATATATCGATTTCTTTTTTATCGTTATCACTTACATTTCATCGATTTTATGTTCGCTTATTTAGTTAACGATATTCATCTGTTAAGTACCATTTGTACATAGTCAACACACTCATTAATAACAATAGACTCTTTGTCCACGCGTGGTCTTCGTTCCTCTGTGGTTGTCTCTGAGACAAAACAGTATCCGGATATAACTGCAACCCACGCAGTTTCAGGATTCATTCCTCTTTATCCACTACAAATTGGTGAGCGTGAACATGCATTCATTTCGATTCGCGCCATGAACCATAAAAAAATAACGAAGACAAGAAGGATGATGATCTTATAAATCAATTCGCATTATCCTTCTTCCGCATGACAGATTCATGTCTTTGGTTTGCACAAATCGAAGCTCTATTCGAGTTATACCTTGTTCGAACGCAACGCATACGTTACAACCACGTTGTTAGAATGCTTCCAACCTCCGTTTCCAGAGAAGTTACTAATTTAATTTATATATAACCTGCCACAGATCCTTATGATATGCTCAAAGCTACGTTTATCTCTCAAATTGGTCCCACCGATGAGCAAAGCTTACAAAACTCTTATCCATCTCTGAGCTAGGAAGTCGAACGCCTTCACAACATTAACTCTTTTTGTTACAGAAGGTTGACAAATGAGTTCTACGAACGATTTTATCAAAGTTCTGGTTATAATGGAAAACGACAGTAACTCAGAAAAGTTGCAGATGAAGTATATGACATCTCTCGTAACACATCACTCTGCACGGCCAGCCAAAACATTTCCAACCCTGTACGTCCAGCGCAGGTTTGGAAAAGGTTTTACCTGATTTGAAAGCTCATATCAGCTATTTGACTTTACAAATCCATTACTGAAACAAAAGTCGAATCCGTTCACGCAGTAGACAAAACCACAAATTGAACACCAAATCGCACAGCTGAACACGGAAAATCAAGCAGAACACAGAATACACTTATCATTAGCACTACAAGCGGCGAATCGTAGTCGAATAACCACAAAGGGCAAACGATCAATCTACATCGACCTCGGTCTGTGACGTAACTTTCGATTGACCTTCACTGTTGCCATTATCAAAACCCCTATCCTGGAAGCCGATTTCCTCTCACACTTTAATCTTTCAGTCAATATGAGTACGTGAAAACTCATTGACAAAGTCACAAAGATGAACTCCATCGGACATTTGTGTAATTCACCCATACAAACTATTCCATTTCTGATTACGGATACTGCACTGAATTACGTTTCTCTCATGAGAGTAATTTTCGAATATCTTCAGACCCTTCTTCTCCGAACAATGTCATCAAACACAATATTTCAACCCCTAAAGCCCCGGTTTTCAGCAGACCACGCAGGCTGGCTCCCAACAAACTTGAAGCCATCAAACGAGAATCGAAGCATATGATGGAACTCGTCCAACAAATTAACCTTGGATCTAACCTTTTCATATGGTCGAAAAGAACAAACCGGACGCCTGGCGTTCATGCGGCGATTATCGTGCTTCGAATCGTATAACTATCATAGATAGATATCCTAATCCAAACATACATGACTTCGCCCGGCCTCTTTACGGAAAATATGTGTTTTCGAAGTTGGATTTAGTGCGCGCATATAATCAAATTCCCGCAGTTGACGAAGATATTCCCAAAACTGGCATTTCCACTCCATTTGGTCTTTTCGAATGTCTCAGGATAATATTTTGTCTACACAATGCTGCACAGACTTTCCAGAGATTCATTGACGATATTTTCATTGGGCTATCTTTCGACTACGTGTATATCGATGATATCCTAATCTCTAGTTCTAAACCCATTGAACATCTTGAACATCTCGTGAAGTATTTCAACGTCTATCACAGTACGGCAATGTGGTTAATCATGATGGATACTTGTTTGGTGTGAGTTCTGTCGAAATTCTTGGACACCAAATTGATAGTTCCGGTATGAAACCGTAACCTCAAAATTTTAAGCTATCCAAGTTTATCCATGTCCCAGCTCTATTCGTAAAGTCAGACGTTTCTTGGGTTTGGTAAACTATTATAGACGCTTTATTTCATGACGTGCTATGATTTCCTAAAAATTGACTAATTAATTACGTTCGAAAAACATGAATTTAAAATGGATGACGGAACCATGAGATCATTCGAGCAACTCAAACCAGCTCTTAACAAAGTAACTTCACTGATTTAACTATCAATGTGAAATAGAGTTGCGGTTACTTTCCCTCCGATTAAGTTAAGTACTATCTAACTGCCTGGAATCGACTTCGAACATTTAGCACGTTCGCAGCAAAATGACTCTGTAATAAATCGGTACATTACTTCACAATCGGGTAAAATTTACCGTATTCCGATACCTAATTCTAAATCTTATCTGGTTTGTGACATATACTGGTAAAGCCTGTCCAATTGTCCCTTAAATTTCAAGACTACATTATTCACGCATTTACATGGTTCATCACATCCGCGAGTAACTCAAAAGCTGATTAGCTTCTCGTTACTTTGGCATAAAGACATTCAAATGTAAACGCCGAGCTGCCCCTATGTCAACAAGCAATGTCCAACGTCAAACCATTAGATTTCCTGGTATATTTCAACCTGTTACGGAGCGCTTTCAGCACGTTAACTTCGATCTCGTTGTTCCATTAGCGGTCTCTAACGATTGCTCCTATATATTGACTGTTTTACCCGTAGGACATCGGCTGTAGCCATCCCAGATATCGGTGCAGACACGATTGCGAAAGCTTTCGTTCAACATTGTATCATCAGATTTAGTGTACCTAACAACTTGACCACTGATAAAGGTTCCCAATTTCAGTAAACGCTTTTTCGGGAATGGAATATAACACTGAGTACGAAGCACATACATACTACCATCCTTTTTCAAATGGCTTAGTCCAACGTTTTCACGGGCAAATCGAAGCCAGTCACGAAAATTCAGAACATTGTTCCGAGTCATTGCCTTTGGTGCTTATTAGTATTCGCACCACTGTGAAAGAAGACCTTGAAAGCTCAGCTGCTGAAATTTTGTACGGGAGTACACTCAAACTTTGTGGCGAATTCCGGACATCTTCCAATTCACCTTTAGATCCCAAAGCTCCACAATATGTCAGTAGACTTTGCAGCTTCATGAAATCATTACGAGCTATCCCAACTAGCCAACACGCTCGACCGTTCTACATCCCAGCCGACTTGTCTACCTGCGGCTTTGTGTTTGTGCGTGCTGATCATGTACATCGACCACCTTAACCACATTACACTGATCCGTACAAGGTGCTCAGGAGGTATCCTAAATATTCCGTTATTGACAGAAATGGATCAAAAGAAACCGCCAGCATCGATCGTTTAAAAAAGGCTTACGTAGAATCAACATCGGAATCAAACGAAAATCCCCGAAAAGTTACTCTACAGATGTAAAACCGAGACCAACACGTTTCTTCATCCGCCACACCAAAAACCAAACGTACCCATGATTTTCCTGATGAACCCCTATTACCTTCATCTTTCAAACTACTCGACCCAATAGACAGACACGTTCTTGTCGTAGGGTCCACTTTCCTTCAAGGTTTAATAATTTCATTATCTAATGAATTTTTCGAACGTCTTTTTCTTGTTACCGACGCTCTAGGGGGAATTCTATAGTAATTTGTACAGTCTTATATTTTGTATCATCTGAATTTGTTAATTCATTAACTTAGACATTATCGTTTCGTTTCGATTAACGATAACGCTATATTGATTTATCGATTTGTTATCGTTATCACACACACATTTCATCTATTTTATGTTCGATAACTCAGCTAACTGCGGATATAACTGTAACCCACACAGACTCAGGATCCATTGCCCACTATCCACTGTATCTTCTTACTCCATGTGATATTTGTACTGCTTGTGGGTAAAATTCTTTTGCCGGTTCTACAAGAACCGATCCATTTTTCAGTAGAGCTCTTTCTTGGATTTACCGCTGCCATGCCTGTGAAGTTACTTTGACGCTTATACAAAATATACGTAATGACGATCTTGAAAGAACCAAATTATATTGGATAAAGAATGAATGTGAGTTGTTAATTTTCATTTATTTTATGTATACGGTAATTTGCATGTAGCATCAACCACCACAGAATGAAGCAAACAGTAACGTTTATGAGCAACATAGCAGCGGTTTACTTCAAAACGTTATGAACGCTTTTGTATCATGAGTCAGCTACAGCTTTGTAAAAAGTAAACAGAACCAAACTCGAAAACAGCGAATTTCAGTTCAGTTCAAATTATCGGGGACAATCCTCTGCTGTCTTCACCGCAGAAAAACCTGTTGTTCCATTGTAAATGTTTATATACACTTTGATTATTCAATTATTTGATTATTGTAACCTGATGAATATATTTTTCGAAAAGTAATTTGAACATTTGTTTATCTGTACCAACCACATTCTAGGTTATAATTATCTTTGAATACATTCTTGATTATCGCAGAATGTCTTATACATTGAGGGATAAAATTTTAGAATTCAGAGTAAATTATTTATATTCCTCTCCTAGAAGTGTATAGCTGTTACAAAATAAAAATGAACTCGCACATATTCTTGAAAATGAACGCAGAGCGGAATTCGAGCGTACACAAAGAAATAACGCTTTACAACAATACAGAAACGACAAACAATTGGAAGGACATACAAAATATAGCCTATTAAATCTGCATAACAGTAGATTTCTAGAGTGTGAACAGTTTAATCAAATTAAGAATGTTTGTAAAGACATTTTTCGTGCTAATTTATAGGGCGTTGCAAATAAACGAATCAATGAAGAAAAGAAATACGCGGAGGAAAAATTAGCCGACGCGCTGCAAAAAGCGAGAGATGATAAAGAAATCGAATTCAAAAAACGGTTGATTTTACGCAACGCAGAGTAAGCTATTTTATAAAATAGGTTGAAGACCCGAATTACGTGATCTTGCTGATAAAATTGAAAAGAAAATTACCGGTGGCATTCTTTTCACGCAAATCGAAGACAGGAAAAAACGTCATTTAATGGAACTGGTCAGTTCATTCCAAAATCAGAGATTTTCCTTTTTTAGTTTTTTACTCTGGTTTAGAGGTAACATTATTTATGTAAACGTTTAATCTCTTTATCATTCGAGCATCCTACGAAAAGGATTATATATAAATATTGATACACACCGAATTATTCATCTGTAGTGGACGAAAAATAAGTTTGCACTACACAAAATACAACAAAATTGGAATGAACTCACTAAAAGACCAACAGAGCGAGTCTCGAAAGAAAACTATAGTGAAGTCCAACGATAACGAGATAAAATGCGTGTCATTTCAGTTAGTTTGCACAGAAATATGTGGCAGAAGTCGCCAATCGAGCGTACAGACTACTTCCGGTGGTAAGCCAAAAGAGCGTGCTGTTTGTATTTCACACATTTTGCTATTTGCAAGTATTAATTATTTTGACCTTAAAAAAATATATACGTTTTGAATCCAACCAGCGCGGTTCGTTCTCTCTCGCTGTGTCTGAGCCGATTGTGTGAGAACTTGTTTGCAACTGTCTGGACTGACTGCAGTGAATGTTTGGACTGTGAGAATCATTAACTCTCACGGATCCTCCAACATTTTAGCATCTACACCTTGGATTCCATCATCTCTTGGATTTTTCCTGTGTGGATTATTTTGCTATCGTTGGACTTCTCTGGATCTTTATTTGGACATTTGCTCTCTTGGTCTATCAGTGAGTCCTTTCCATTTTTGCCATTTTTGTGTGTAGTGCTAGACTTATATTTCTGGTCCACTACAAATTGGTGAGCCCAACGTCTACAAATTGATAAACTACTAACTACGAACTGTTTATCCTCAAAGTTTTTCATCTGCTTTGGCATAACTTTTCTCATTCTCCAATTTTGATTTTTATACATGATGTCTGACTCCGAAGTCGCTTTTGTCTCTTCTATTGTTAGTTTACCAAGTTTCAGCATTTCGAATCCTCTTCTATGGTTTGGTCAAGTCGAAGCCATTTTTCGAACCCGTAACGTTAAGTCTCAGCTTGCCATGTATTCTCACATTGTTCAATCACTACCAATCGATATTGCTGAGGAAGTGAGTGAATTGATTCATACAGTTCCAGAAGACTCCCCGTATGACACTCTTAAGTTAGCTATAATTTCCAGAACTGGAGTCTCTGAGCAACGAAAACTTGATAAACTTTTCTCTCAAATTGAACTCGGCGACAGAAAGCCTTCACAGCTTCTTCGACACATGCGTCAACTTCTTGGTGAACGAAAGATGGATGAGGCGATTTTTCGTCAACTCTGGTTAAAAAACATACCATCGAACGTCAAGCAAATTCTAGCTGCACTCAATTCTTCCGTCCCCTTAGAAGAACTCGCAGATGCAGCAGACAAGATTTTAGCCGATTCACCTATAACTGTTGCCCCGATTTCCAGACAGTCTCGTGACACTAACGCACTAATGGGAGAGCGACTAGATAAACTCGAAGTCCTAATACAGCAGTTTATTCCACCCTCCCGACAGCAACATTCTAAACCGCATAGAACGTTCCACAATCGCTCACAGTCAAGATCCCGTCACTCATCATCCCAGCGTCCCCAAAACGATTCAGAAACCTGCTGGTATCACAAACGTTACGGTGATGCAGCTCGTAAGTGCACCAAGCCTTGTGCTTACGTGTCATCAAAATCTGCATCGGGAAACTTGCAAGCCACTCAGTAAAGACGACGGCTGCAGTTGGCAATTCTTCCCAAAGTTGTCTACTATTTATTTACGATCCATCAACCTCTCTCCGTTTCCTCATTGACACCGGTGCTGCGATCAGTGTAGTTCCACCATCTGTTAGAGAACGACAAAGCATATGCTACGCCATTTCTCTGCAGGCTGCCAATGAAAGCGCCATTTAAACATACGGTCGTAAATGCCTTACACTCGACTTGGGCCTTCGACGCCAGTTTCCGTGGATTTTTGTTATTGCTGACACCCAGTATCCCATTATTGGAGCTGATTTTTTGTCATCCTTCGGCCTCACGGTCAATCTAAAAGACAGAAAACTACTAGACAGCATCACAACCCTATCAGTCTCCTGCAACTCATCATTCATTCATTCAGTTGGCATACACCTTTCTCCTCCAACTGACTCTGGTTGTTTTAATAACATCCTCGATAAATTTCCTCAATTGACACACCCATCGTCCGACTCCGTAACTGTCAAACACGATGTGGTTCATTCGATTGATACAACAGGTCTGCCCATTTCTGCACGTCCACGCCGTTTAGCTCCCGAGAAAATGAAAGCAGCAAAGGCCGAATTTGAACACATGCTTCAGCTTGGTATAATTCGCCCGTCCAACAGCTGCTGGTCATCACCTCTCCATCTTGTTCCAAAGAAATCTACAGGTGATTGGAGACCATGTGGTGACTATCGTGCACTGAACGCCCACACCGTCTCAGACCGTTACCCTATCCCACACATCCATGATTTTTCTTCTAATCTTTACGGGAAAACAATTTTTTTCTAAAATCGACCTTGTGCGTGCATACCATCACATCCCCATTGCCGAATGCGATATCAAGAAGACTGCCATCACTACTCCTTTTGGTCTCTTCGAATTCGTTCGCATGCCATTTGGCTTACGTAATGCAGCACAGACATTCCAGCGTTTCATGGATCATGTCGTCAGAGGTCTCGATTTTGTTTTTGTCTACATAGACGATGTTTTAATTGCTAGTTCCTCGTCAGAAGAACACAAGCGTCATCTATCTCTTGTTTTTGAACGTTTTTCTGATTTCGGATTCAACAACAACCCTTCAAAATGTCTCTTTGGTGTAAATTCTCTTGAGTTTCTTGGACATCACATTGATGCTCACTCAATCACCCCCTTAGCATCTAAGGTAGCTGCCATAAAGGATTTTCCTATCCCCACTTCCATTAAACAGTTGCAACGTTTTCTCGGTATGATAAACTATTACCGTCGTTTTTTGCCTCATTGCTCGAACGTGCTTCATCCGCTGACCAACCTGTTACGTGGATCAAAGAAAGAATTATCTTTCGACTCGGAAGCACTTACTGCATTCGAATCAGCAAAAGAAGCTTTTGGCAATGCAACTGCCCTTATTCATTTGAATACTGATCCCACTACCCGTCTCATTTTAACTACAGACGCCTCTAATTTTGCAGCTGGAGCAGTTCTTCAGCAACTCATAGATAATGACTTGCAACCATTATCATTTTTTTCTCAAAAATTTTCACCGACACAATCGAACTACAGCGCATTCGGCCGAGAACTTCTTGCTATATACCTCGCCATCCGACATTTCCGACATCTGTTAGAGGGTCATACATTTACCGTGCTAACGGATCACAAACCTCTGGTATATGCAATCCGATCTCGTCATGACAGACATTCTCCTCGTGAAATCCGACAACTTGATTTCATCTCGCAGTTTACGACAGACATTCGCCACATTTCCGGTACTTCAAATGTTGTCGCAGATTGTCTATCTCGCCCAGGAGTAGATGCCATTATTCCGGCCAATGTTAGCCTAGAAGCCATTGCTGTAGAGCAAAGTCGTGAAGATTTTTCGTCTGAAGCTGATTCTTTTCAGTCTATCAAACTGACACCCATGCCTTTGCCCTTCTCAGAAGAAACTATTTTGTGTGACACTTCCAATCATGTCATACGTCCATTTATCCCCTTTTCTCTTCGCAGAGCCATTTTTGATCATTTGCACTCGATTTCTCACCCTGGAATTCGTGCAACTACTGCGTTGATTTCGTCTCGTTTTGTTTGGCCTGGCATGAATCAGGATATTCGCCAGTGGGCAGATCCTGCATTCAATGTCAACGTAATAAAGTTCATAGACATACAACTACTAGTCCCGGACAGTTTCCCAACCCCGAAGCTCGTTTTTCGCATGTTCACCTAGACTTAGTTGGTCCTCTTCCCTCTTCAAACAACTTCACCTACATTTTGACTGCTGTTGACCGGTATACCCGATGGCCCATCGCCGTTCCTATTTCTGATATTTCTTCAGAGTCGGTTGCTCGTGCTTTCATTCAGCATTGGGTAGCAAACTCCGGTGCACCTGCTATCGTTACCACTGATCGTGGAGCTCAATTTCAATCTTCTCTATTTCGTGATCTCTCAGCATTCCTCGGTTGCCAACATATTCGCACTACGGCATATCACCCATCTGCTAACGGTTTAGTTGAACGATTCCATCGACAATTGAAAGCCGCTTTAGCCTGCCAAGTTGACCCAAGCAAGTGGGCCGAAAACCTTCCACTTGTCCTTCTTGGATTACGTACATGCATTAAAGAAGATTTAAAATGTTCTCCCGCACAATTGGTTTACGGTTCATCTTTATCATTGCCTGGTGATTTTGTCAGTCCTCTTAAACATTTTCCACCCGTTTCTGACCTTATTTCCCGGTTACGCAATTTTGTTTCTCGTTTACGATACCAACCTCCTCGTACTTCCACGCCTTCAATCTATAAACACCCCGACTTAGATACGTGCGACTTCGTCTTTGTGCGTCGTTATACCATAGGCAAATCATTGCAACCACGTTATCATGGTCCACATCAAGTCATCTCACGCCAAGACAAACATTTCGTGTTAGACATCAACGGTCGCCGTGATACCGTCTCAGTTGATCGATTGAAGCCTTACTTTGTTGAACAATCTTCCCACGTTTTGCCCCAGCCAACAACCTCCGCATCACACTCCGACAGCTTTCAACTGAATTCAAAGCCCGTTCCCACGCCCGATGCTACATTACCAGTTGAGCCTGTTCCCACGGTTGCGAGTCGCAGTGGTAGGCGCGTCAGGTTCCCACAGCATTTGAACGATTATGAGTGTGAGTGATATTTCGAGCCTATTGTACGCTCTGGAAGGGGAGTATTGTTGTATTTCACACATTTTGCTATTTGCAATTGTTAATTATTGTGACCTTGAAAAAATATATACGTTTTGAATCCAACCAGCGCGGTTCGTTCTCTCTCGCTGTGTCTGAGCCGATTGTGTGAGAACTTGTTTGCAACTGTCTGGACTGACTGCAGTGAATGTTTGGACTGTGAGAATCATTAACTCTCACGGATCCTCCAACAGTTTAGCACCTTCTACACCTTGGATTCCATCATCTCGGATTTTTCCTGTGTGGATTATTTTGCTATCGTTGGACTTCTCTGGATCTTTATTTGGACATTTGCTCTCTTGGTCTATCAGTGAGTCCTTTCCATTTTTGCCATTTTTATGTGTAGTGCTAGACTT
>JACCGJ010017440.1:0-44864 GCA_013407085.1 Atriophallophorus winterbourni
CTGAATCCATGCTGGTTCCTCGAAAGCAACTGATTATTCTCGAAGTGTTTCATTAGATCGTCAACAATGAGTCGCTCAAGTAATTTTGAAATCACTGGTAACAGAGTAACGGGTCGGTAATTGGAAACATCGGAGCGATTTCCACTTTTGTAAATTGGAGAAATTATTCCTCGTTTCCAATCTGTAGGCATCACTCCACTTGCCAGTGTTTGCTCGAACAGATAAGTGAGTGGTTTGTATACCAAACTCGCAAATTGCTTCAATATTTTCGGGGTTATTCCGTCGGCCCCAGGAGACTTTCCGGTTTTAAGATTAAATAAACCTTGGAGGACACGTTTCTCCGTGACACTTATTTCACTTAGGGCGACCGTGTTTGAGAGTGTTGGATTTGGGCTGTTTATTGCATGTTGTATCGGGTTGAATACCGATGAATAAAACGTGGCTAAAGCATCAGCAGTTTCTGCTGCAGTTGTTGTTGGTCCAGCTGATGTGTTCACGGACGCTACTCCAGGTTTAACCTTAGCTTGATCGTTAACCATACGATATAGTATTTTGGGGTTTCGCTCCATCATGCTTGATATAACTTCTTGGAAGCACAACTTGTCTTGGATGACAAATTTGTTTACTTAGTTCCGCAGTAAACGGAATGTTTCCCAGGTCTCGGATGATGGGTTTTGCCGATGGTGTCGCCAAGCAATGTTTCGTACCGTTAACCACTTACGAGTTCGGCTTCTTAATTTAAATTCAAAGTTTTTTCTTGAGTTTCTGAGGACAAATTCGGAGCTCACTTCGATTGAACTTTTGAGATTAGATATTAGCCATATCCAAAAGTCATGTACGTTGCTGGTTTCCGGTTGGCAGTTAAACGTGTTTTTCAGAGCATCACTCCACGCCATAGTGTTGATCCGCCTAACTCTTTTACGGGCATCATTTGTTCTTACAGCTTCAAACAGATAGTCAAACTGGATGACTACGTGATCACTTAGTCCCAGTGGACTTTCGTAAGCAACGTTATCAATGTCATGTTCATTGCTTGTCAGAACGAGATCTAAGAGTGAGGGTAAATCGTTTCCGCGTTATCGGGTATTACATGTAGATTCAAGATTCAAGATTTATGGTTAAAAAAGCAAATTGCTGTACAATACCATAGGATATACGTATAAAAAATTATAAAAAAAATGTAATGTGGTTATAAAGAGGAATATCGTCAAACAACTCACTGAATGCGCGCTCGAGGGAGTGTTCTGGGTAAATGGTGCTGCTCTGCAGATTCGGTAAATTGAAGTCACCCATAATCAAAAATCCACAAGTGTATCTGGAAGTAACCATGCGAATTGTATCCAGTAGGGCCAGATTGTAAGTTTCCTGTGCAGACGGTGGGCGATATACTACTCCCAAAACACAGTCTTCACCGTTAGCTAGTCGGATTGAGCACCAGAGTGTATCAAGTAACACGATGTCTGGATCCGTAATCTCACGGCACAGAAGGTTTTGGCTATAATACAAAGCTACTCCTCCTCCTCTGGTTTCACGGTCATGACGAATAAGTGACATTCCTGGTAATTCAAGTTCAATATTTGTTTTCTGAGTCCGCAGCCACGTTTCCGTTACGGCGATGATGTCTAGTGAACATCTCAGAAAAACTGCACGCAGTTCATCGATTTTGTTTCCGAAACATTGTGCGTTGGTGTAGAGGCATTTCATAGTTGTTTTTCTCAACAAGGATGGGGTGTGGGGAAGAAGGCTAGTGGAGTGCAGAATATATGTTAGGCCGACTCCTGCAGAGTCGGCAACTGAAGGTTTTTTGCTTGCAGGGATGCTTGATCGTTTTGGGGTTGTACTGTTGGAACACAGTGATCTATCGTATCGGCTGAAATTGTTTGTGACACGTCAACAACTGATTGACTTGGTAGTGTTTCTATTGAATTTAGTGGTGCATCTATCTTTCCAATATAGTGTTTCGATGCACCTAGTCTAATTTCTCGTGGGATTATTCTGCGGCCATTTTTCCAACGAGTTTTGACCGTGTTCAACATATCATTACGCAAGAACGTTATTTTAAGGGGCTTAGGACCGATGCCCTTATAATTCGTAGATTTGTGGATGCGGAACGTGTCCGTCACAGCTATATCATGCAAACCAAGTATATCACTGAGGAATCTCCATTGTAACTGATCGTGTTTGCGCTGCACCGCTTTATCAGTTGCTTCATCAGCTTCTGGAACTCCCAAAAGGTTTATACTTCGATCATCCCTCTGTTTCGTTTGGTTTTGTTGCTGGTCCTTTCGGGCCCTTTCCCACCAGGGCACATCAGCAAAGATCCTTGCAGTGGTCTCTGAACGCTCCTTACGCAGGAGAAATGCGGATAGTAAGATGTTTTCAAGATCCCTTTCAGAGTGAACCGTGATTCTAAGCAATCTTGGCTGGTCCAGATTTGAAGAAGTAGGTTTACGACTTAGTCGTATCAATGATAATGGTTCAACTGGCTCCAAGTCCATGTTGTTGCACAACCTTTTCCATTCTTCTTTATCATGCTTTAGCCTGTATCCTAGTAAGGTTACACTCGTTTCCTTTACGTTGGTGCAAATCACGCTTAGTCCATGGACTGAATGTACACTGTGTGTTTGGCGCTTCCGCTGGTTGCTGGACGTTTCAACTACCTTAGATCGAATACCTATAGTGTCTACTTTGGGAGTGTTTTGCACCATGACTTTTGGTTTTGAACCTGAGGTTTTTCGCTGATCCTTCGGGTGAGCAGGTGGCTTTGGCTTCGTATCTTTTTGCGGACCAGGGATGTTTTGGGCAGACAGGCCTTTAACAGTCGCATTTGTAAAGGTGGCTTTTTGATGAAAAGGACGCTCCTCAAGACACTCCGGCACATTTGCAACAGCTGAACATTCGTGTTGAAAGATCGAAGATTTAGCGTTTATCTGACTGGTATTGCCGTCAGTGGTTTCCGATTTATCGAAAAACATACTGGCAAACTGAGAATTTTGAGTCTCTATCGATGTCTTCAACGTTTGTGTGATAGGCTCTAAGCACAGCATCCGATCATCCAGGTTGCTTCACGCAACACTTGTTCGAGCAGTTAAATCTGCGTTTGGTTTAGCTCGACAACTTTTGCACACGTAGCATACACCAGGCATGTTTTCATCCATCAGGATCGATAGCGCATCCGGGGTCAATGATTTGTCACATTTTGCGTGACATTTGTGGGAACGGTTTTGACACGTGACAGATTTGACCTTACCACTGACGACTTTCATGCAGACGACGCATGTTTCGCGAACATCACATTGTTTCATGTTAACGGGGTCAAACAAAAGTACAAATCATAGAAGCATTCTGAATTCAAGATTTCCCGTTCCCTTATCGGATCAGACATGACCAATTGTGACATTAAGGCGAATGCCAGATCCAGTTCCACACAATTGCTTTCCCTTTATGAAGCACATTTTTAGCTCGGAATCTCCACCAAATTAATCCCATACTTCGCCCTGTTAATCAACAAAGTCGAAATGTAAAAATTATCAGATCATCATGCTCACAGATTGTTGATCAAACAGCACGTTCAGACGTATTTGCATGCATTTCCATAACACACCCCACGACCGGTATTGAGCTGTTTGCACTCATCACGTAGGAACAGTATGATCAGCGTCCGCATGCCTTTAAACAGTGGAGAAATGATAAACAAGGCTAGAACTCCGTACCAACCTTATCCAACAATGGCTGACGCATTCAGATGTAGTTTTAAAACGGAAAGTAAAATGCTTAGCTATTAGATCTAAACTTCGTATATCCAATAGGGTTGAAAGGTTCTAGTTTTAAAAAGAAACTATAATTGTTGATTTTAGAAAACAATATCATTGCGAACATTTCGAAACACGGAGAAGCCTTTCCATCCAGTCTTGATTTCAAGGACAAAGGCTAGACTATCAAGGTAAATTTGAATTTGAATCTGGAAAAATAAATAATCCACTATGTGTGTTGAATTCTTGCGGATTCGCTCACCATGGTACTTGCGACGTGACTATCATTTGTAAACCTGATTGTTGTCACTTCATCACAGATATGATTGTGACAACTTTGTTTATATTTTAACGCTCGAATGCCATGAATCTTTCAGACAACTTTCAATATTGCTATGAATGAGACGTTCCGTTCACCGCCTTGTCCGTCGCCACTCACTTTCACTCTCCATGGATATCGTTTCCCGTTTCTTTATTTCTACAGCTTTGAAATGTTCTACGTTTTCTGCCAGCTGACTTTTCGATTTCTCGATTGCCTGCCCAAGTTCTTCCTTGACATGTTTGTCCTGGCTTATCTGGAACATTTGGGAATATTTACTGTTGTATATAATGCTATATATAAATCGTTAACGATTGTGATAATGTATCCATTAACATTTCTATTTATGGTCTGATCGCAACACAAGTATTTTTCCATCCCAGAACCTTTATTTGCTATCCAAAGGGGCTAAGATAATGTCAGGTTGCACAGTCCTAAACAGATACGGCCTATGGTATGGTGATAATTACATTATTACTTCAAAATGTTGGCCTTTGTAGACTTTGCCACTTTTTGACTACTCATCAGTAAAAGATCATTCGAACCACTCACAAGGTTGACTACCTTTCACAATAGTTACACTGGGCCGATGCTTCGCTCTTATTCGAGAACCTCTAGAGTTCATATCCGTGGATGTATCCAGTGCAGTAGCGCCAAACAATATTCTCAGAATTCATACAATTAACAAGTTAACTTATGTAACAATTCTCTCACTTTGCCTATATCTCTTTCGATTCAAACGACTTTACTCGAAATCAACGCTGCCGTAAGATTTTGTGATTGATACATTGCCTCCCGGTTCACGATGTTTCAACAAAATCAATTATCTTGTTCAATGACAAGCTGACAAATGAACGCTTCAAATTTTAACCAGATGCTAACAAATGAATCGATTCTGACTTTTGTACTGCTACCTGAGGGATAAAATTAAAACTAAGTGTCGTTTGTTCTGTGTTTAATAGTCTAAATGCGCTGAAAATCGAACTTCAAAAAGTAATCGGGTTCCTTAAAAGAATGCTCTGAATAGAACTCGTCATTTTAGTCTTAGAATAAAAAAAACTTTGTGCATTGTTTGCGATCGAAAATAAGTGGTTTCAGGTTAACAGACGCACGTAATAAAACAGCCTTCTAGAGATGAGTTATGATGGGAGAATCGCAAACATATGTTCGCGTACGTAGCTCTTCTAAGGGATAGTTCTGTGTATGAAATGACTTATAAAAGTGGAAATGGACTCCCCTTATTCGTCGGTGGGGTAAGCTAGCCTTCCTGTATTCGGCTTGGTTTGCATCACGATGATGATGATGATCATCATCATCATCATAGACAAACTTATGTCGGTATAAAATGCCGAGTGTCTGCCTGCTATACGACTATGGCACAAGCTTCGATGACTAAAGAAACTTTCGCTGTTAAGTTTGATTGCACACCAAGCATTTTCAGAATATTTACTTGTGAATGTTAAATCATGTGAATCTTTTTCACAGGTAGTGCTTATTTGAAGTGAATTTTCAAGGTGGAGACTATATAAACACCAAAATCATTTTCTGTACCGGAATCATTCAGAAAAGTACAGTAAATTTTATTTCCCTCCACACATTCACAAACGTTCACTTAATGATTTCGCATGGAATGCTGTTCTTTAACGACCATTTTTGAATTGCATTGCATTCTTTATGCAATAACTTACAGTCCACAAGGCTATGGATGTAGCTACATATCATTATTTGATCTTCGATTAATGGGTGTATTGAAGCAAGCAATTTCCGATTCGCCATCGACGAATCCCAGAATGAGGATCCCAATAACAATCGAGCCCCATGGTAAATCCACTCGGAAATCGAGTATATCATCGTATCCCACTGTGAACGTGCGGTCTTACAGTTAATTCCTCAATCCATGGACTTTGAACAGGTTCTAGTTGGATCTGGGATTTGTAAAGATGAGACGTGTCATTACGTATGCCATCAAAAAATAAGTATAACGAACGAATAGGTATCCATGGTAATTTTGATAAACTAGTTTATTTCGCAATAACGGTAAGAAACCTTATTTACTGACTATTCCCCATTTAAACGTTATGCTGAGAGTAGCGAAGGTTATGGTTTGAATACCAATTACTAGCATATAATTTAAAATCGCACAAAATGTGGCTTAAAGTGTACTTACAGTTTGCGCCTTTTCAGCCTCACTCAACGCTATAGTCTTATTCAACGCATTTATCGTATTGTCAATTTGCACAAGTTTTTCTCGGATTTTTTCCGTTTGTTTTGTTTTTCGCCTGACATCTTCCGGTTTCATTGCTAATTCCAGAAACAAATAACACCGCAAATATTGCAGATTCCTCAATAGCCTCAATCCATCCGATTTTCTTGACTTCGGGAACTCTTTTTGATCTAACTAGTCAGTCAAATGAAAGTAAAATTAAAATGTGAATGATTTATCGTTAAATATGTGCAAATAACTGTATCGAATTATAACAGACAGGTGTATTTTCCAATAGATTTATGTTGTTTAGTGAATGTCCATTAAGTATCAACCAATCTAATTGGCATGTTAATCCTTTATCAGGCCAATGCTACCCATGGGACTGATGACTCTCCCTCTATTTTATAACAATAACATTGATGAAAGAATATGCTATTTTTTGTGGGATGTACTTGCGATTGGAAGTCAGGTAGCAGAGACCATTCAAGTGATAATTGGTATCCCATAAAGATCCGTTTTTGGCACGTTGTTTCCAATATATAGACTAATTTACCACCAAATTACATTCGCCAATGCTTATCTTCGCTGAATGCCAAGATAAATTCCACAGAATAATTACTGAACCTGCAAAGAAATACGGACATGATACATGCCTTGTCCCATGATCAAAAATGCTACTGTGCACAACAAACTTTAGCTTACTACCGCTTAATAGAAAATCCAAAGAAGAATACTATATTGGTCTAACTGTTATTCAAACCTTCCCTTAAAAACGATTTTGGCGCAATTATTCCTTCCGACTTAATAAACGCAATGCTTACTACTGAAAAAGCTAAAAGAAACATGTGTCTCCTCAAAAGAGTTTTTGGTTCTTTTGCCCAGATTTCGAATACGTCACACAAGCATCAGATCCCTGGTTCCAAAAATATATTCATTTATTGGAAATGCACACAGGCTAAACAGCTGGTTTTGTGGTTGTTTTCACTTATCATGTATGCGTGTCGCTGACTAGAGATTCGAACCTCATTCTGACTGTGCTACAAATTTTTTCCGATGACTAGGTTTAATTCTGGCAGTATCCTTGGTTTCATACTGCTTTTTGACTATGCGGTACTGAGTCGTGATCAAACCGTATTCTTTTGCTTACAATCATAACAGTTTTCCTGACCTTTTATTGATTTATAACTCAATTGTCGTGCACGATAAAACTTTATTTTTAAGGGGTGGATTCAGTTTACCTTGGATTCCTATGTAATTCTCTATCATTTTATCAATTTCTGTTAATAAGTTTAATCTATAAAAAAAGCGGTTAAAAGTGTTTAGTTTCATTTAAACTTAACTCACTTAAAACTGTCTTTCATAAAAGTTGAAATGAAAACGCGCAAATTTCTGTTCAAAATGTTTGCTTTTGTGATCTGTTATAATAACAGATTGAATAACCGAAGGCATATCATTGCAATAAATGATATCGGTTTGGTTCCGAACCTTCATGTGTATCAGTCATCTAGGTTTTAATATGCCAATCGAATAAAACAGAAACTTCAATAAAAAAGTTTCAAATTATATTCACCTGTTGGTATATAGTTAACACGGTTAATCTATCCAAACACATGTACCCACACTCATGCAGGTAAGATAAAAACCCATGGTATTGTAAAAACAACCTCATTTGTATACGTTTCCATCACCATCGAGTTACGAAGTCAGTTGATGGGATGCAGAACATCCCATAACAAGAGCGAATGACCATACTGAGATTGACCGATTTTACAAAACGGAGAGTAAGGTGGGACACAATCCTAACATATAAAATACTGCGGATAGAATATCACCCTCTCTGCGATTTAATGAAGGTTAGTTCCCTTAAGAATACATGGAGTCATACAAGTTGTCTCGTTATACCGCAAACAATACTCCATTGTAGACGTAATTTCTTCTCTGTGCGTATTTGCTTTCTGTGGAATTCGCTATCACAGGATATTGTGAACGCTCCTGCGATCTGTGATTTCAAATCGAAACTGGATGTTTATATCAAAAAGCACTCCACAACCGGCCTTTTATATTAACACCATATGTACCCACACAAAACAAACGCCTTAATATAATTTTGATTGCTTCCTCTGTATTGTTTAGCTGTCATCCAACGGTACATATAAAGTAATTGCTTTTTTCACCATAAAATCTTGATTCTTTACACCCCACAACCGGTTTCCATCATATTCAACAAAATGAAACAAACACTGATAACGCCATGTTATCTTCTTACCATAGAGTCAGACAATATAGGGAGTACAAATGTATTCAAATGATGACTCACAATATGCAAGAATTCGCGTTCTGTCATTTTGAAAACTTTCATACATTTTTCTATTAATTCGCTCATAACATTCATCACCATGTGTGCTTCTCTGCCTTCCAACTGCATGCGTGAAGGCACGAATTCTTTGCAAACTTCGAGGTATGAGGTCACGTGTTCAGGAAAGTTCAACATGACGGTCTAATTGATTGAAAGATTTTGACAGACGACGGGTAGCTGGAATATTTACTAATTGTCAAATTATCCGGTATTATTTCCTGAAATAGTACTCTATTATTCGGACTAGCTATTGAAACAAATGGTAATCAACATATCTCCAAGACTTCATGCCGAGATGTGACACATATAAACCAATGGTATTTATGAGTTAAATATGAGTGGTATGTATAAGTTGGACAAAGAGAAGCAATAGAATTAAATTAAGGGATGAAAAATGAAAACGGTTAAATCTTGTATGTTCAGCGCTTAATTTTGAATGAGCGTTTCATAATTGCTCTTTTAACAAAGATAAAATTATGGGTTATATATTTATAAATAAACAGCAATCATTTCACCACCACCAAGCACTTAAATGCAAATCACTATATCTACAGAGAATGCAACTCAACTTTACGCAAGAATTAAAAGCATTAAAGCTCATTTACATGCATCTTCATCACACACACACACACCACGACCGGTTTCGAGCCGTTTGCACGCATCATGTAGGGACAATAGGATCAGGAACCGCATGCGATCGAAACAGTGGAAGAATGGTAAACACGTTGCGCTTGTATGCCACTGTTGGTTAAGGTTGATACGACCAACCTGTTCAATCACATCAGCCCACGCTCACGCATACGCATGAGCATGATTAGTACAAACAGCTTGAAACCAGTCGTGGGGTGTATGTGTGTGATGGGGATGCATGCAAATAATCTTTTATATTAATGGTCATGAATTTTAAACCCAGTCTACATGAGTAGGGCTCATGTGATTGAACAGGTTGGTGGTTCCAACCTTACCCAACAGTGGCATACAAGCGCAACTTGTTTATGTTCTTACATATTTACACAGGTACTCAGTGAAAGAACCGGCTACTTTTTTACTGTAATGAATATCAAACGTCTTAGCTATTCCAGTTCTTTCGTATTACGTATACTGCAAACCATAATTATCTGTAATTATATCCGCTTTTACGAAACATGCAATCGATTTCTATTTTTTATCAAGATAAAACGCCAAAGAATAAACGTTTAATAAGATATCGGCTTCGTTTCCAATAAAAAATATTCATAGACACACTTGCATGAATGAGCATAACAGACATGCTTACGCTTCTGTTTATCACAAAGACTGCAGACTTTATCTGACACAAAATAAATACTTTTTGTCCATTTAATTTTTATGGTTGTGGTGATAAAACGACACTTTATTTTACATTTAACTAACAGAAGCTAAGTTTGTAGGTGTAATGACAATAATTCAGTCAAGTTTCCACCGTGATAAATCTGATTCGCACTGTATTTTAAAGCGATTGTTACCAATTATCCTCATAATAATATCGTAGGTCTTCTGCATCAAAAAGTTGATTCACTCAAAATTGATTAACAATTCCTTTGAAGAAGTCTGGAAAATCGAAATTTTTCGATTACTGATAAGAGTTTCCAGAAAGATACAGGTATCAGTATCAGTATCATTATCACAGGGCGATAGTCGACCAAGTCGAAACGAGTGCCCAGATTCTTTCGGAGGTGTGCTTGAAAACACCAGGATTGATTCGTAAGTAAAACAGGCGTGTGTTACTGTGAATGGAAGATAGGAGAGGTCTCATCACCGAAAGGTGAGAGAGTTATGCATGTTGCATGTCCAATCAAATGAAAAGACGATGGACAGCAGTTTATTTTCACAAATACGAAAAAATGAAAACGAAACTCTTTTTTATGTTTCAAAATGTTTTTCGAATATTTTTGTGTGTTTTTTATCATAATTATGGAGGGATTTAGTCTTAAGGGTAATGCTCCGGGAAGAGCACCTGCCACCGTTCGTCCAGCCCATGTTTGAAGGCAATTACTGAAGTTGCCATGATTAGTTCTGCGGGAAGTGAGTTCCACGCGTTCACTATACGGATGCTAAAGAAGTGCGTTCTGGATTCGAGCCTGGTGTGCTGTTTAATTAGCTTAAGACTGTGCCCTCGTGTACCAACCAAAGCAGAGAACCGAAAGAAGTCATCGAATTCGAGACAACTTAATCCTTTGACAACCTTAAAGGTCTCTATAAGATCCCCCCTAAGTTGCATTCTCCTAAGTGAGAAAAGTCCTAGTGTTAATAGACGATTTTCATAATTGGTGTATGCTAACCCCTTGATCATGCATGTGGCCAGCTTCTGTACCTTTTCTAGCTGCACTATATCCTTCTGGTAATACGGCTTCCAAGCCTAAATACAGTATTCTAAATGTGGCCTTACTATTGCCTTGTAGAGGGGCAATAGCACCTCAGCTTTTCTGCAAGTAAGAGCTGAACGTAGTCGAAAGAGTTCCCTCCTGACCCTTTAAGCTGCAGCAGCACATTGGTCAGCCCACTTAAAGTTTGCGGAGACTACGATTCCTAGGTCCTTAGTAGAATTTACCCTACGGAACTCCGTGTGAGCTGAGGGTGTAGACACAATCATGTTGGTGTCAGTGTAGAGAGAATGTGACTCTTATCTAGGTTAAGGGGAAGATCCCACTTACCCGCCCATGTTATAACAGCTTCCACGTCACTTATCAGATCGGAGTTATCCGACCTACCGACAATTTTAACGTTGTCAGCAAACATATAACAGGGTGAGCGCAGTTGGTTGGCTAGATCATCAATGAAGATGAGGAACAGCAACGGCCCCAAGACTGAGCCCTGGGGAACCCCACTCGTTACATGCGCACTTGCGGAGTAAGTATCATCTACCCTGACAGTAAAGGAACGGTCGCTAAGGAATGATCGAATCCAGCCCAGAAGGTTCCCTGATACTCCTATGGCTGAGAGTTTGAGAAGCAAGAGCCTATGGTTAACTGAATCGAAAGCCTTACTAAAGTCGAGATAGAAGACTTCTACAGCTATACCATCATCCATCCTCTTAGTAACCTCGTTAAGAAAGCTCAACAAATTTGTCAGACATGACCTACCTTTTAGGAAGCCGTGTTGTGCGCCATTCAAAAGAGAGTGTTTGGTTAGATATCCACATATTTTATCGCGGATCAATCTTCCCATAACCTTACATAGTACACTAGTGAGGCTAACCGGGCGGTAATTTTTGACCGCCGAGGAAGCTCCTCCCTTATGGATAGGCACTACAACGGCTGTTCTCCAGTCCAAAGGAAGGGTACCCTGACTGAGGGATGATGTGAAAAGTTCTGTGATCGGCACAGCTAATATAGGCGCTAGCAGTCTGATCATTCGTGGATGGATGCTATCGGGCCCTGCCGACTTGTTGTAAGCTAGGCTGGCCAATATATTCTGGACATTGTGTACCTCGAATGTAAGGTCAGTGCAGAGGGGGCGATCAGCGAGTACACATTAAAGTGATGGCGCAGAGGCGTTCGAGTCATAATATCGGCGTTGTACGCCTTGAAAATGCGAGGAAACAATTAAGCCTTTCTAGTGCTTGCAATGACGGCTTAGCCATAGTCCCTTCTCAAGGTACCTACACCTTTTCGTGTTGACCATTTAAATTAAACGTAGCTGTAGTAACAGTTCGAATGAGTATGGGCCTCTTGAGCGAGTATCATTTCGAAAGAAATCTTTGCTGCACGTATCTTGGAAGCAGCTATGTTTCGCGCTACTTTGTAACGGGCCCAAGTCCCACATGAGGGAGTAAGCTTATAACGCCTCCATTTTGCGTCGCGGTGACGTAGGCTACGGGAAACTGAGGCTGACCACCATTGAGGTTTACCTTTTTTGCGAACAAGTAAGAGAGGAGCGAATCGATCCTGAAGTCGAAGGATGTTTTTTTTATCTGCTCCCACATCCTATCCACATGGTCAATGTTTTGCCATGGGAGTAGCGCTGCTGCCTGTAGTAGGGAAGCAGGGTAGATCCTATGGAAGCTTCGAGACATCTTAAGTGGGGGTTTACCAAATGACAGAAGTAACTCGCAGGCTAACACTACTTGGTCTCTCGTTCCTAGTGGTGGCAGTAAGACCAAATTTTGTATACGGCTTTCAGTAGTTGAAATAACTAGGTCAAGAATAGACGGAGACTGACCCTCTCGGAATCTAGTTGGTTCGTCTACGCGTTGGTAAAGTGCATAGGAGTATAGCAAGTCCAGAAAATCGTTCGCGATTCCTGGGGCATGTGAGGTTTGGTACTCGCAGTTTATTTCGGGTAAATTAAAATCGCCGAAGATTACAACACGCGGTGCTACGGCTAAAAGAGACGAGAGCTTAATTTGCAAAAGAGCATCTCCTTCCAAACTAGTGCTCGGACTACGGTAGACGCAGCTTACAACTATACGCGTGCACCCATACATCAGCAAGGCAGATATTATCTGCACATTCGTTGTAGAAAAAGAAATACTTTTCTCGAAGGGGATAGCGTTATCAATATGGAGCAACGCGTCTTCTGCTAGCTTACCCAGAAGTCAATCGCTTTTTACGGTGCTAAACCTATCCGCGATTAAATCTGGTATGTGGTCATCATGCGACAACCATGTGGAATAAATGTACAAAAATTTCTATTGGTAATTCACAATTTTTAAACATTTTGCTTAATTTCGTGTCACAGAGGCAACTTCTTGAACTTTTTCATGTTTCGCATGCTTATCAATCAAGAATAAAATGAATAATTAATAATCGCAGACAATCAATAATCATTTACATTTCTCGTGCAATATGATTTCAAATAAGGCGCCGAGTTCATGACCCTCGGTGGCATGGTGATAAGTCAATATCAGTTCATTCAAGGTTATTTGGTATAAAAAGGTAATAGCCTATGGCAATTTTCTGTAAACATATTTGTTTGTATCAATCAATGTTCTTTTTTGAATTGTACCCAGATTTTACGGATATAAATTTTCGTCCGTTCGGAGTTGCTCTTCTCATCTCCTTTGATACCCGTACTGCGTGCATGGAATTCTGGCTGTGGATTGTGAAAAGATTGCCTGCTTGCTATAAAAAGACCGCTCCGTATTTCAGCTGCACCTAATTTTTGGATTTACCGCGGTTGCTTCGGTGATAATACTTTGACGTCTGGACCGGAGTAGCCAATTGCCAAGCCGGGGAGAATCGCTTCCAATTCAATCGTAGAATTATTCTGAGTGGTTACCTTTTTACTTTTTACACACATACTGTAATTCAACGTAGCCTGAACCACCACAATTTGATGAGCCCGATTATTTCCGCTATATCATACTCCCCACTATTTTGATTTTGTAGCATATTTTTACATTTTTTCATCAATATGGACAGTATTCCACAGGCAGCACTTATCCCAGCAGATATTGGTCATTTATCACTTCCTGAGTTTGGCGTAGCAAACCCTAAATTATGGTCTGCTCAAGTAGAAGCTATTTTCGAAACTCGACGCATTACTAGCCAAAAAGCAATGTACTGTTACGTCATAGGAAGTTTACCACACGAAGTCGCATCCGAAGTTGCTGATATCATATTCAACAGACCTGCCGGTAAACCGTATGATGTACTTAAATCAGCTTTGATATCGCGTATAGCAGCATCTGATGAGAAAAACTTACGCAAATTACTCTCGGATATCGAACTAGGTGACAATACACCGTCGCAACTCCTTCGCCGAATGATCGAGTAACAAGGTACAACACCAGTTGGCGAACCGATTTTGAAAGAATTGTGGCTGCAAAGACTACCCAGCGATGTTCGAAAAGCACTTTCGGTGGTCGAAGAAGATTACATGTTAGATAAGCTCGCTACCATCGCCGATCGAGTGTATGAAAATCATAAGCCAACCATTGCAGTAGTACAATCGCCTCATAAATCAACTCCTTCAACTTTAGAATCAGAGATCTCCGAGTTGAAATCGCGACTCGACGAACTTTGCATGCACATACGTACTTCACGAAATGATCGATCTCGGTCATCACAGAGACACAGTCCGAATAAACGATATTCACGAAGTCGGAGTAAAGGGCCAGGTCTTTGCTATTACCACCGCAGATTCGGTGAACGCGCCTACAGATGCACTAGACCCTGCAGTTTTGTTTCCAAATCTAACGAGCAGGGAAACGATTATGCCAGGCAGTAGGAACGGCTGCACTGCCTGGCAACAAAGTTAGCCGTCTCCTCTATATCTCTGACAACACAACGAAATTGCGTTTTCTGGTAGACACCGGGGCGGAACTCAGCGTCATCCCACCTAACGAAACCGAACGCAAGAGTCCATCGGGATTGACCCTTCAGGCGGCCAACGGTACTCGGATAGCCACTCATGATCATCGGTCCCTGGCGGTAGACCTGGGCTTACGAAGATCGTTCCACTGGGTGTTCACCATTGCAGACGTGAGAACTCCTATTTTAGGTGCAGATTTTTTGTCTATTTTCAACATCGCGGTGGACATAAGCCAACGAAGGCTTATGGATACGTCAATTTTGTGGTCCAAGGTGTCAAGCGGAGTAGAAGTTTGAGTTCATTCGAACAGTCGTAAAATCAGTCGAATATTTCGTAGTTTACTCAAATTTGCACGCGTAGGTTCAGTTTGGTTCAGAAGGTAAAGGATGGATTTCTTTAGAAATTGCGTGTTTTATCTCCAAGAATATTATGTTGACAATGCTTGTTATGAGAGGAATCCGAAAAGGTATAAAATATCCAGATACGACAAACTGGGAGTGAAGTAGATTCAAAAACGTAGGAGCGCCAAAATATACGTCCGTACGCGGCAAACATCGATGCGAGGAGAGTTATGTATTGATCTGTTCAGTCTTATCTTTTGCATCATCTTAATTTGCTAACTAAGATATAATCATTTAATATCGATTAGCGATAGCACTATACTGATCTATCCATTTCGTCTTATCGACATCACTCACAGTTAATCGATGTTCTGTTCCTTAACTTATAAAATATAATTCATCTATTAAAAACCCTTCGTGCATAGCCAAAACAAACAATAACAATATGCTCCTTCTCCATGCGCGGTCCTTGTTCTTTTGTGGTTGTCTGGGAGTCAATGTTGTATGTGGATATAGCAGGAACACACGCAGCCTAAAGATCCAGTCTTCACTGTCTACTACAATTTCCAGAAGATTTGTCTCGATGTATTGGCTAAATAAGCAGGTTTTACAGCATGTTTGTTTTCAGAATTTTTTCTTTATGAAAAACTGCGAACCTTCGACCGTTTTATCATTCAATTGCATTCGTGAATTCAATGAACTCAGTTGACGTGCTGTGCAGACGCGTAAATTTTTCCTCTCATAATTTGGGATGTATTTGTTCACTCATGTGTTTCAATTTGCTCGTTCAGAATATATCACAGCAAAGTAAATACTTAAATATCCAATTTTTCAAGTTTTAAACCAAATTTACCTACGCGAGCAATATCCTTGGCTATTGAGAATATCTTTACTGTTCGAATACTGTTGAGAAGATCGACTGATATTTTTTACTCTGTCAGATCGAAACTCTTTTAACCGCATCACTGATATTCAAACTCGTTTGCTTTTCACCGCTTGGATAGCATCACCCCGATCTAATGCATACACTCCACCGGTAGCTATCTATCAATAACCAACTGCGTCACCCAGTTCACTGACTCATCACTCACTGGAATGTAACAATGACACGAAGGATGACCTCGATGTCCCAGATAAAAAAGACAACATGTGCTGCTTATCACACGTGCAACAAAAATGTAAGTGCTAGATCTCACGTAGTAAAATGTTTTAGCTGCTTAAGTAAATTACATACCAAATGTGATGAAGCCTTAACGCGTGAAGTGATTTTATTTATAAATAACGTTGATTTTCAGGAGATCGCTACGTTTGTAGCGCATGTCAAAGTAAAAAGCCTACCGATACAACAACAAATTCTCATCATGAGGCAAAACTGGGATCTCTATTACAGATTTTGAAAGATGTTTTTCGATAACTTGAGGGATTACAATTAAAACGCTTTTGGTAGGCACAAGTGTAAATGACAAGAAATTTGTGTAAAATTCCTTCTTATTTTTCTATTTAAACAAATTGATTTTTTCTTAATTCTTCACGGTTTTACCTATTTGTGTATACATTTTTGATACTGTTCGATCCACTTGTACACATTTTTTGTTTTGTTGAACTAATTGATTTTGCTTGGCTGCCATTAAATTCCACATATTTTTGCACGTGGTATTTGGGCTCATTTTATTGTTTCAATTTGGACACCAATTTGTGTGTCATTTGTTGTTTGATACGGAAATTTGGACGACAACATTGGTAAATTAACTATTTTCTAGTTTTTATGCGTCAGGTCGTCATTTTCATTGAATCTATTATTGCTGGAGTTTTGACTCCATTGTACCGGTGCGTTCCGATATAATTGAGGTTTGTATACCATTATTATTGTAACTGTCATTAATTACAGTACCGTAGTAAACCCAAATCGTGGTTCTGAATTTGTCGAACTAGGGACGGGGGATCTACGCGTTAACTAACGACATTGGTCGATACAGTACTCAATTCGGGAACTGGATTTTGATTCTTCTCCAACTGGACGAGATATATTCGTTTTCTTCCCGAACTTGACGGGAAGTACTCAAATCGAATTGCTCAATTGGATACGGTCAATTGGATCGCCAATCCAGCGGAACGAGGATCAACTTGGACCCCCGTACATCTACTCATTTCTGTTCAAACATTGGTGACGTTCTTGCCTTTTTTTCTTGTTTCGCTATTTTTGATAATGCCACGTAAATCGAAACGTCTGAACACTACTGATAAGGTTGCCTGTAATGGTGATAGTGATACTATTGGTTCCGCCTCGCGTAGCTCTTGTATATCTCGAGGTAGTCCTAATTTCGAATCTAAATATGGGCCGTCTGTGCGTGAGCTTGAATTAGAGAGAGATTTAGTGATTGCTGAGGAGACGATAGCTTGTTTGAGCGGATGCAGTGTCAACGACAACTATGTTGCTGAAGTTCCGGTTAATCGACATATTGAGTCGGAAGCGGTGAAGATGTCACAAAAGGTCGTCAACGATGTTGCTTCATTGCCTAGGGTAGAGTTATCTACATTTGATGGCAATTCGGTGGATTACTGGAAATTTATTCGGCAATTTGAGTGTTATATAGAATCGAAAACTTGCGATTCCGGACAGCGTTTGCTATATCTTATGTATTATTGCCGAGGCAATGCTCGAAAAGCGATTGATGCTTGTGTGATGCTGTCGCCTGAAGACGGGTATAAAAGAGCACGCAGCATCCTACAGGAAATGTTTGGCCTGCCTCATGTCGTTGCACGCTCGTTATTGACCGAGGTGTTGAGTGAAGCAGCCAAAGTAAGAAGCGATTCGGATAGTCTGTCAAACCTTGCTTTGAAGATGGAAAGTTGTCAGATTGCTTTAAAGCAAATGCGCTGTGAAGCAGACTTGAACTCTGTCACCACCTTGGAAGGATTGGTCAAATGTTTGCCGGCTGGACTACAACAGCAATGGGCTGACCTGGCAGATGCGATTGCCGCTGATGGGTCAGAAGTTGACTTTGCACGTTTATCCGAGTTTGTCTCCCGCAAAGCGAGAATCGCCAGGAGCAGGTTTGGCATGCTCATTAATGAGACTAATGGGTCAACTAAGCCATCAGAGAAATTGAAATTGTCCGAAGGACGGAGAGTGTACATGACCACAAGTTACTCCCCATCAATGCGAATAGAATGCTACCAGTGTAAAGGACCTCATCGAATAGAAAACTGCCCTACATATCTGAAGGCTGATGTGAAAGACAGATGGGCTATTGCTAAGCAACACGGTATGTGCTACGTTTGCTTGAACCGGTCTCATAAAGCATGCGACTGCAAGGTGCCGACTGTTTGCTCCGTCGAAGGGTGTGGTAGACGTCACCATTCGTCTCTACATTATAATCGTATAAGTGAGCAACAAAAAACTATTAATTACAGTGCTACTGCTCTCAGTCCAGCAGTAAGCCTGGGTTACCTGACGGTGAAAATTGACACGCCTGTGGGGCTTGTTCCAGTCGTAGCGTTACTCGATAATGGCTCGGATACCACTCTGATCTCACAAAGATTTGTTGAAAAATTCGGTATGCCTAGTGTCGCAGTTGATGTGTCGATAACCTCGCTCGGTTTGCATCGAAAATTGAAAAGTTCAGTATTGAGTTTTGATGTACATTCCGTTGACGGGGATGAAGTAATTCATGTTGCCGAAGCCTACACGGTTTCCAAGTTACCTGAAGTAACAATGAATTCCCCGAATAGTATCATCGCAAGATATGATCATTTGAAGGATCTAAGATTCTCGGAGAATGTTGGACAAGAAATAACCTTGCTGATTGGATGTAACGTTCCGGAAGCGCATTGGGCGTTGGAACAGCGATTAGGAGGCAGGCGCCGTCCATTTGCAACGAAAACATTGTTGGGTTGGATTTTGCAAGGACCGGCATGCCAAGACTCGAAAAATGTCTTCAGTTTAAATTCTTCTACGGATGAAGGGTCCATCGATGAATGTATCAGGAGGCTATACAATACTGAATTTGCGGATATTGCCACAGAAGGCAAGGAACGATCGCGTGAGGATGAAGAAGCATTTTCTCTAGTAAAACGATCAAAATTTATTGACGGTCACTTCCAGGTGCCGCTACCATGGAGGGGTGATAGACGTAAACTTACCGCAAATTATTGGATAGCGGAAAAGCGCTTGGGCTACTTGAGGCGTCGATTCGAACGTGACAGTGCGTTATTCGAACGCTACAACAAGATAATGGCACATCATTTGACTACTGGTTATATCGAAACCGTTCCGTGTAATGCAGATGAGAATCATGCTTGGTATTTGCCTCACCATCCTGTTTTCAATCCTAAGAAACCAGAGAAGCTTAGAATTGTGTTCGATTGTGCTGCTAAACACAACGGTGTATCGTTGAATGATGCCCTACTTCAAGGACCAAATCTGACAACGAATTTGATCGACGTGTTGATACGCTTCCGCTTACACGCCTATGCCGTCGCCGCTGATATCGAAGAAATGTTCTTACAGGTAAAGGTGCCAGAGAATGATAGAGATGCTCTTCGAATTCTCTGGTGGGACAAAAATGACATTTCGGGTCCCATTAAAAGGTTTCGGATGACGGTTCATCCTTTTGGTGCAACGTCGTCTCCATTCTGCGCAACGTTCGCACTGCGCAAAACGGTTGAGCAATTCGGGCATCTATTTGAAAAAAAATCGGAGACTATGTTTCAAGAAATTTTTATGTGGATGACTGTTTGATATCAGTGCCTACTGAACTCGAAGCAAAATCCTTGGTGAAGCAGTTGTCTGCATTGTTACGAATGGGAGGGTTTCGTTTGACAAAATGGATTTCCAATGATCGTAATTTACTTGAAGATGTGCCGGAGGACGAACGCGCACCTAATGTTCGAGTTATTAGCCAAGATAAGCTTCCGACCGAAAGAATGCTGGGTGTTAAATGGGATGCAGACACTGACGAATTCGCGTTTGATCTGAATCTGTCAAAACGCCCAACGACGAAACGAAGTTTGTTGTCAGTTGTAAGTGGGTTGTATGACCCACTTGGCCTCATGAGTCCTTGGATTTTTCCTGGGAAGGTTTCACTACAAAATTGTTGCAGAAAACCATTGGGTTGGGACGAGACGATGTGTGATGATCTTCAACTAATGTGTGATAAGTGGATCAGTAGCATGCATGCAATCAAGGAGTTACGTATTCCAAGACGCATTAGCGAAATGAATGAGAGTATGTCGTCCTTGAGTCTTCACGTTTTCAGCGATGCTTCGGAATCTGGCCATGGCGCTGTTGCATATGGACGTTTGTATAATGATTCGGTCATGTCACCGGTTCGTCTATTATTTTCAAAATCTCGAGTGAATCCATTGAAAGCGGTATCGATTCCTAGGTTGGAATTAGCCGCAGCTGTACTTGCGGTACGTGTATATCTGATTCTGAAATCCGCCTTTGGTGAACTTGTCAAAAACGTTTTCTTTTGGACTGATTCGATGACCGTTTTGTATTATATTACCAATCGAACTAGTCGTTTCTCAACGTTCGTAGCGAATCGTTTGACCTTCATACATGAACACACGATACCTTGCCAGTGGAGGCATGTTGGTACACGATTTAATCCGGCTGATTTGACCTCCAGAGGTGTTATGGAATTGTCTCGATTGGAATTTTGGTTGAACGGCCCCGACTTCCTGAAACAAACCATTGATATGTGGCCTGAAGTAGTTGATCCACAATGCAGCGAACGAATTGAATTCAAGCGTGCCAATTGTAACATTACTTCGGTTGAGCCAGAGCGTGGAATAGACGTCATTCTTCGTCGATTCTCTAGTTGGAAACGGCTTGTACGCTCGATTGCATGGCTGATCCGTTTCAAGCGTTATGTTATTATCATGTTTGGTCAGTGTTCCAATGGATCTTTATCGGTAGGCAAGATCGGATTAGACGAATTCCGAAATGCCGAAGCAGAAATTATTCGATTGACGCAGCGGAATGTATTTGGTGATAAGGCGCTAAGTGAGCCCTGCGAGTTCAATTTGTCATCATTGAAGAAGTTACGCCCATTTATTGATCAAGGTATTTGGAAAGTTGGTGGTCGATTGAGGCATTCTGATCTTGCAGATGAAAGCATTCATCCCATTATAATTCCTAAAAGGCATAATGTTACTGACCTATTGATTTTTGATGTTCATCTGCTCGAAGGACATTCTGGGCCAGCGCATACCCTCAGCGTCCTGCGCAGGAAATTTTGGCCGATCAGTGGGCTATCATGCGTGAAGCGAGCCCTCGCGAAATGCTTAACCTGTAAACGGTTAGATGCCAGACCGGCAACTCAACTGATGTCTGACCTTCCTCCAGTCCGTGTGACCACAGGTTCTTACCCGTTCGCTAAAGTGGGTCTGGATTATTTTGGACCGTTTGAAGTTAGACGAGGTCGATCTGTAGAAAAACGATACGGATGCCTATTTACTTGTTTACAGTCACGCGCAGTCCACATAGAAGTAGCCCATTCTATGGATACGGATTCGTTTTTGATGGCGCTATTTCGTTTCATCGGACGTCGAGGTAAACCGCAGATTATTTATTCGGATAATGGGTCCAACTTTGTTGGCGCTGAACGAGTGCTACGTATATGGCTAAATGGATTGAACAGTGACGGTTTATCGGATAAACTAGTTTCACATAGTATTGAGTGGTGCTTTAATCCTCCGTACTCTAGTCATAGAGGAGGTGTTTGGGAGCGGCTGATAAGATCAATTCGTCGTGCAATAAATGCTACATGCACAGAACAAACACCATCGGACGAGACGCTGCAAACCGCTCTAATTGAAGCTGAGCGAATTCTGAACAACAGACCGCTTGTTCCTTTGTCTTCAGAGGATATTGACTCTTGTTCTTTGTGTCCTAACGATTTGTTGTTGAATCGCTCGAATGATGGAATGCATTCTGAAGAAAGATTTGTTGACACTTATAAGAGGAATTGGAAACAATCGCTGCACCTGGCAAACGTATTCTGGAAACGCTGGAAATCTGAGTACCTACCACTACTACAGACAAGACAGAAATGGATCAATCGCAAACGCAATTTTCGTGTTGGGGATGTGGTATTATTAAGCAGTGTTGAAACTTCGAAGCGTGCTTGGCCACTTGGTATTGTTGTAGATGTTCATGTGAGCAAAGATGATCTGGTCAGGACTGTTGTTGTTCGTTCAAAAAATGGTTTGGTAACACGTGATATACGGAAAATTTGTCTGCTGGAAGGAGCACAACAAGAGGAATGCTCGGAGTCTGGCGTGGCGGCGCGGATAGGGCTAGCTCAAACTTCTTAAAGGGAGAACGGCAGAACCTGAGGACGTGGTGGGTCTTAGTCCGGCAAACTATTTCCCTATAAAAAGCCACATGTGTCCAATGATGGCGATGCGACGTGGCGTGTGTGACTCGCCACTAAATAGAGTCATTGCCATTCTGCTTTATTCAGGGTCGGGTAGTTAGGAAGGTGGAACCAATCAGTTTGTTCATTCAGGAGTTAGCTCTAGAAGGAATTTGGCGGGCGGTGTAAATGACAAAAATTTGTGTAAAATTCCTTCTTATTTTCTATTTAAACAAATTGATTTTTTCTTAATTCTTCACGGTTTTACCTATTTGTGTATACATTTTTGATACTGTTCGATCCACTTGTACACATTTTTTGTTTTGTTGAACTAATTGATTTTGCTTGGCTGCCATTAAATTCCACATATTTTTGCACGTGGTATTTGGGCTCATTTTATTGTTTCAATTTGGACACCAATTTGTGTGTCATTTGTTGTTTGATACGGAAATTTGGACGACAACATTGGTAAATTAACTATTTTCTAGTTTTTATGCGTCAGGTCGTCATTTTCATTGAATCTATTATTGCTGGAGTTTTGACTCCATTGTACCGGTGCGTTCCGATATAATTGAGGTTTGTATACCATTATTATTGTAACTGTCATTAATTACAGTACCGTAGTAAACCCAAATCGTGGTTCTGAATTTGTCGAACTAGGGACGGGAGATCTACGCGTTAACTAACGACATTGGTCGTAACAGAGGCCAAACGTTCATTGGGAGCTCCTGGAAAAAGGAATTCGGAGGGATCTGGATCTTTAAAAGTGATTTATTATAATGCGTTGAGTTTCAGAAGCAAACTGGATGAATTCTCCGAGTGGATTATTGCGATCATTGCGATAATGGAAACCAGGCTCTCCCCTGAGCAGGATGATATCTGGCTGGCCCTACCTGGATATAAACTCATTCGCGCAGATCGAACAGACGCTAGGATCATTGGTCGGGTTGTTTTATACTTCCAACAACATATTTCCTTCGTAGCGTTTGCTCGTTTCGAGCAGACTGCCGATATGTGTGAGAGCTTATGGTGCCGTATAAGGACAACGCTTCATTTGCTACAGTAGGTGTCGTTTATCGTTTTCCTATCACTCAGGCAGATACATTGATATCACAGAACTGTCAGTATGGTTGAATCTCAAACTTCTTGATTATTACCGATTTCAATGCTCCTAGTATTAATTTGACATTGCTAGAGGATGCTTCTGGGTCATTCAAGCAGGTCTTATTGGACGCTGTGGTTGATGTGGGCCTCGTGCATTATGTTTCCTATCTAATCAGAGTAAGCCCTACTGGGTGACAGTCCATTTTGCACTTGCTATTCAATCCAACGCAGTCCGATATTACTCAGCTTCGGACTGAAGCTCCATTAGGCTGTAGTGGTCAGGCCAACTTGAGTTTTATTTGAAAATTCAACACTGGCTAGGAACCAGATCCATTTCCCTGAAGGGATTTTTGGAATGCAGATGCTGATAGGTTATAGGAATGTGATGCTGATGTTGCTTCATCTCTCGATTGGTCAGTCGATCAATCATCTGATGTTGAAGATCGTTGGCTGGTGATCCGGAATAATATCTGGACAATTATTAGGATGGCTGTTCCGTTGTTGACATGTCGTCGTAAGGCGAAATGTTCCCCTTGGTTTCACAAGGAGTTTCAGAAACCTTTGCGGCAACATCAAAAGCTCCTCTCAATATTCGTAAGCAGGAAGAACTCCACTGACTATAACAATTATAGGCAAGCTAGAAACATCTGAACGGCATTGAAATGCAGAAGAATTATGTTGTACGAGCAGCGAATGTTTTACGAGTCTACTTGTGCACCAAAACGTCTATTCGCATACATTGGTCCCTGCAGAAAGGCATATCCTTATATCTATAATTTGATAGATACTATCAAGGGTTAAACATTACTGAGGATGGTTTGAAAGCTCGAGTCCTAGTTAAGCAACATGCACCTGTGTACTGTCTGGAAGACATTGAACACTCTTATGTTGGAACAGTTAGGCACACAATCCGCGCCAGGACCAGACGTTATTAATCCGTTTGTTTTAAAATTACTGTCACACGTGTTGTGAGATCCGATTGTCAGGTTGTTTAACAAAATCTGTTACGTTCGGTGTCTTTGCCACAAAATTGGAAACATGGTATATGTAGCGACCAAACCGTCACTGGGGAATAGTTTCTGTCACGGAAACTAGTTGCCTGCTACGAGCCACGAGAATCTTCTACCGGGAGTGACGAGCGTTTACGAATCGATCCCAACACAATCAGAACCAATACGTCAATTTACGCTGTACTATATTGACAAAGACGATTAAAAAGCAAAATATAACAAACCTCAACGGTAATCGAATACAGGTTTCAATGCAAACCCAACACGTCCAACAAACGGAAGTCAAACAGCTCAGTTGAGAGCACAAGAAATTACCCTTTTACAATAACGGTAAACGCAGGTAACGGACAAATCAAAATGTGCGGAAGCCAAAGTACAGTTAAACAAAGGGAAAATGTTCGGGAAAGAAAACGCTCACAGATTTAACATTTAGTTTAAATGTTATTTTCAATATGAAGAACAAACAAAAAATATCACTGGAAAATTATGACACAAAAAACTTGATAAGGAACACGGGTGTAGGGTGGGAACAAATGTCTCCAGTTCGTTTGATCTTGCTGGACCGAAAGAGGAATTTTCAAGACATCGACGCGGATTCATACACCGCCCACCAAAATTCCTCAAAATCTGAAAAGCAAGTAGAGACACAAACACTGAACTGCGGGGCTCTCCTCTAACTGGCTACCCGAACCGTGTACCTGCGCGACCAATGACAGCGACACGACGATCAAATGTTTGGTGGTATCTCTGGAGTTGGCAGACCCGAAGACCCGCCTCCCACCTATAACATTTGCCTTCAACGTAATCAACGTTCGTCTTCGCATGCAACCGGCAGACTGAATGCTTGGTGGTACTTCTGGGGTCAGCAGATCCGAAAACCCGCCTCCCACCTTAAGCACCAGCCCCCGGGCCCGACACCCAGGTACAGTAGAATAAAGCAAGTGACTTTATTTAGTGGCGAGTCACACACGCCACGTCGCATCACCATCACTGGACACCTGTGGCTTTTTATAGGGAAAATGTTTGCTAGACAAAGACCCACCACGTCCTCCGGTTCTGCCAGCGCCCTACAATAAGCTCATGAATGATATCCTACCCGAACGAGCCTTATGTATTGCATCCTCCAACAGCGACATTTTGCGCCATCTAAACAAGTTTAAATTACAAAATATTGTATCCGAGTTCCCAAACATAAATGGTTCATCAGGTATACAACCGAAAGGTTTACGCCAATCATACGGATAGTCGTGCTGACCATACGTCGCCCCAATTAAGGCTGATTCAGTGTCATGTGAACCAGGCCTACTTTTCATTTGGGCTGATTTGGTGTTAGGTGGACCAGGCTTAGTCTCCATCTGATCCGAATTAGTGTCGGAAAATTCATTCACAAAATCCGACTGAGCTAATTCAGTGTCAGGTAACTCAGCTTCATGATCACCATCGACAACACAAAGGACAATATCCTTCAACATTACACCAGTAGAAACAATTTCTTGAGAATTGACGAGACTAACAGGCTTTGCTATTGTATGCGATTGCCCGAAGCGGTCCTTAAGGATTGATCTCGCCTGCTTATACGCACGTTCAGGTTGCAGCATGACACACTCTTCAATAGATTCTTTTGCTATACCTCGGCAATAGTTTAGCAAACATAGGAACCTCTGTCCGTCATCAAGAGTTCTAGACTCCACATAGGTCTCGAACTGACGACAAAATTTCCCGTAGGTGCTAGCCGAACCATCAAAAGATATCAATTCTATCTTCGGAAGGTCAGATCTCGGTACACTGCCGGGCTCTTTATTACGGACAGAATCTTTTACCTCCGAACGAGGGTAGTCAGCTACTTTTTCCTTTTGGTGCTCACAATGCGCAAGATAACTTGCCGAAGCAGCAATCTTAGCCATTTTAACCTCCTGTGCAGCCTCAAGCACTTCCAGTTTTAGGAGTTCAAGGCGCAATTTAGCCTTACGAACAAGGATATTTGAATCTATCGTTGAACCCCTTAAGCTACCACGAGAGCCCACAACAGAACAATGAATGCGCTCACCTGCGATGTCTTCCGTTCCATTATCGACCAACTGTTGGGAAGATTTGATCTTTGCGACAAAACTGCGGGTAACAGGCATATTGACGTCAGCGAATTCGACGTTGAGTACTGCAGCGTCCACAAATTTGACGTTGAGTACTGTATTTTCTCCAATTGAGACAAATACGGTCCAAATCGAATTCCAACGTTGAGTACTGTATTTTCTCCAATTGAGACAAATACGGTCCAAATCGAATTACAACGTTGAGTACTGTATTTTCTCCAATTGAGAAAATACGGTCCAAATCGAATTCCAACGTTGAGTACTGTATTTTCTCCAATTGAGAAAATACGGTCCAAATTGAATTCTAACGTTGAGTACTGTAGCGACCAATCGTCACTGGGGAATAGTTTCTGTCACGGAAACTAGTTGCCTGCTACGAGCCACGAGAATCTTCTACCGGGAGTGACGAGCGTTTACGAATCGATCCCAAATCAGAACAATACGTCAATTTACGCTGTACTATATTGACAAAGACGATTAAAAAGCAAAATATAACAAACCTCAACGGTAATCGAATACAGGTTTCAATGCAAACCCAACGCGTCCAATAAACGGAAGTCCAACAACTCAGTTGAGAGCACAAAAAATTACCGTTTTGCAATAACGGTAAACACGGGTAACGGACAATTCAAAATGTGCGGAAGCCGAAGTGCAGTTAAACAAAGGGAAAATGTTCGGGAAAGAAAACGCTCACAGATTTAACATTTAGTTTAAATGTTATTTTCAATATGAAGAACAAACAAAAAATATCACTGGAAAATTATGACACAAAAAACTTGATAAGAAACACGGGTGTAGGGTGGGAACAAATGTCTCCAGTTCGTTTGATCTTGCTGGACCGAAAAAGGAATTTTCAAGACATCGACGCGGATTCATACAAAAAATGTTTAGTTGGAACACATTATTATTGTCGAATATATGTTCTAAATGGAGATTGTCTTTTCGTGGGTATTCGTAGAAGATTTAACGTCCCAGTGTTGACTCGTTATTGAACCGGAATTCTTCAAATGGATGTAAAGAAGTAATCTGGAAAATAAATACTAAGGGACGGAGTAACTGTTACCTATGAAAGTTGAAAAACTGATATCACTGTTAATATCCAGCAATGCCATGATTGTATAGTTCATCTAATGAGACATCTAGGTTGAGAAGTTTCATTAATTTTGCAACTGTGAGAAATGAATACAGATGTGATTTAAAATCACATAGTGAGGTACAAAGTCTTATGTTTTTCGGAAGAATATTCCAGAGTTTAGCGTATTTATTTAGGTAGAAGTTACTTCTCACTTTCGTACAGGATCTAGGTAATTCCACTAGGTTATCTTGATTTCTTAAATTATGTCTAGAACCTTGTCGGAAGCGAATAGACGAATTTATATCTATATTATCAGAAGATATTATTCTAAAGAACAGTATTAGGTTGTGTCTAATTCTACGGAACCATAGTGGTTCTAGCTTGAGCTGCGTACATCTTTCTCTATATGATTGATTCGAGCTATATCCGGTGATTGATTTGGTAAATGTACGTTGTACTTTTTTCCAAAAGGATGGTATCGGTTTTATTCATACTGCTATATATTATATTACAGTAATCAAAGAGGGGTATGGTGAAAAGTTTATAAAGTTCTGACTTACAGTGTGGGAGGGTAAATAACTTATGAATCATATTAACTCTCTGCTTTGCTTTTGAGATCACGTGATGTATATGCTCGTTGAATGTAAGCGATGCTGAATATTTGAACCCAAGATCACGTGTGCAATCGATAATTTGAATAGGATTACCATTAAGAAGGATTGGGTTATCAGGAATTGTACATCTTAAAGACATGAACTTAGATTTTTCTACAGAAAATGAGAGACCATTAATTTCCCCTATTTGGATAATGCATCCAAATCTTTGTTTAGTCTGGCAATGTAAGTTTGTGTTTCAGAAGATGGGAAGGAAATTACTACTTTCATGTCATCTGCGAACAAGAATAGTTTACTATGAGAGACGACTGTATGTACATCATTTATGTATAGGAGAAAAAGTAATGGACCTAAAACACTGCTTTGTATCACGCCACTTGAAATCGGCATGTTGCGCGATCTGTGACCATTAACCTCAACACAGTATGTGCGATCTGTAAGAAAAAAGTGAGCCAATAATGAAGATTGCCACCTATACCAAATGAACTTAGCTTAGATAGTAATAGGTTATGCGGTACTGTGTCGAAAGCTTTGGTTATATCAAGGAAGACAACTATAACTGAAAAGCCAATTTCAATTGAACTTGTGATGCAGCCTAAGTATTCTAGCTGGCAAGTAATGCAGGATCTTTTGTTAAGGAATCCGTGCTGTGCCTTAGAAACGAAACTAGGTGTCAGATTTTCAAGCATAGCTTTCTTTACAATTTTTTCAAATAATCTTGATAAGAAGGCTGTATGATTTATTGGTCGGTAGTTAGTAACTAAGTGTTTTGAACCAGATTTGTATCTAGGTATAACAATTGAGTGTTTCCATTCTGCCGGAAAGGTACCAGATTCAATAGATGCGTTAAATAGGTTAAGCATTAGAAGTTGAAAGTCTTTACCACCCATTTTGCATATGGCTGGAGGTATGCCTGCTGTGTCAGGTTTAGGACTGACAGTTGATTGTTGACATAATTTATTTATGTCACTCAGGTTTATACTCAAAGTATTTAGTTTATTCGGCAAAGAAAGATGACTGGTTGTGTAAACGTAGTTTGAATTTTTGTAAGTAGAGTTAAAGTAAAGAAGGAATTCTTCGCAGATAGCATCAGGTGAACTAACAATTGTTTCAACTGCGGATGAATTACAATATTTGATAATGAAATCTATGTTGCTGAGTGAGTTGGATAATCTTAACTTGAAAAGTTTACTTAGTGATTTCGGCTTATCCTGACTTATAAGAGCTTTGTTTTCGTCGGCTCTAAGCGTGCTATCTAAAGCATATCTGTGACTTCTTGATAGTTCATAAGAACGAAGACGGGCGAATATGTCATGTGTTTTTACAGCAACGGAATGTAGTTTCATCATTTTCTTTTCTATTTTCTGGGCTTTCGTTAATTTTGTGTGCCTAATGAGCTTATATGATGCCTTCATAAGTAACCCTCTCAATTGTGAATGAAATGTTGAAGAGACTGTTGTGAAATCACTAGAGAGGAAGAACCGGCTCCAGTCTTCTGTTCTAATGAATTCTGACAGGAGATTCCAGTTAATGTAGTTGTAGGTATGCTCATTATTAGATGGCTGCGAAGAATTGACAGAAGTTTTGGCGCATAATATTTGGAATGATAATATTCTATGGTCACTGTTAAGGAAGGATGGAATTACCTTCAGGTTAGCTGGAATAAGGTTCAGAGTGAAGACTAGGTATAATATATTGTCATTTCTTGTAGGTTGGTCAATAAATTGCTTATATCCTAGTAAGTCAATCGTACTAGTGAAAGGTGTATAGCAGCTGTGATGTGCAGGATCGTGCCAGTTTAATTTTGGCATGTTGAAGTCACTGATTCTTAGTGGAGTGCCTCAAGGCTCGGTGCTTGGTCCATTACTTTTTCTTATTTTTGTAAACGACCTGGCAGCGTGCTTGAGTTCTCGCTGCTTCCTGTTTACTGATGATGTTAAGATCCTAGGAACCGACTGTAGAGATACGCTTATTTCTGATTTAGAAAAAAGTAATCGAGTGGACAAAGACCTGGGACTTGCCACTAAACTTGGGGAAGAGCTGTCTACTGACGACTGATTTAGCGACATCCCAACTAGAAGTTGACGAAGGAAATATCAGAATAGCGGCTGCTCAGAAGGTGAAGGATCTTGGCATTACTATAACAGGCGATTTTAAATGGGCTACTCAATGTGCCGAAGCTGCAAACAAGGCTCGCAGAGAATTGTTCAGACTTCGCTCAGCGTTATCTTTCCGAAAACCTTCAATCTTCATTCCCTTATACAAAGTAGTCGTGCGGCCTCACTTGGAGTACTGCGTTCAATCCTGGGCACCGTACTTAAAAAAGGATATGGCATGTCTCGAAAGGGTCCAGCGCCTTGCGACTAGGATGGTTGAGGGTCAGGCAGGTAAAACTTATGAGGCTAGACTCAAAGACCTCGGTTTGTTCTCACTAAAGAGACGGCGGCTGCGAGGTGACCTAATAGAAGCCTTCAAGATTCTAAAGGGTCTTACAGGTGATAATATTACTGAAATCCTTAAACTTGCACCTAAAGCAGCTACAAGGGGTAATTCCATGAAACTTCTCAAGAGTAGGCCCAGGTTGCTGGTACGTGAGCACTTTTTCAGCAACCGTTTGGTCAACTTCTGGAACCAGCTCCCAGATTGTATAGTAAGCCTCCCAAATGTGTTGAGCTTTAAAAGGGAATTAGACGTTAAATGGTCTATCATATTTCCGCATATTGTCTAATAAAAAAATCTTTAAAAAAAACAAAAAAACGTATTTTTACATTTTTATCATATTTGTCTAGGCCTGGACAACCTGACAGTAAATTAGCCCACATGCAGTCTATGACTGTGTTTCACTGTGCCTCGACTAGGCTAGTGATTTCATACACCACACATTGTTCACGCATATTATTGCATTGTTTCCTGAATAGCTGACCTCTCACCGTGCTGGTGAAGAGAAACCCTACATTACTTTCCAGATATTCGGAAACAAGAACGTGTGAAAAGTACGAACTGTATACTCGATAACGGATTGCCGAGTGCTCAACCGGATACCATCGAAGGAAATCTGGGCGCGTGATTGGCTTTTAGCCACCTCAGCCCTGTGCACTGAACTTGAACTTCTACTCAGTCAGGGCACCCTTCCTTTAGACTGGAGAACAGCCGTTGTAGTACCTATCCATAAGGGAGGAGCTTCCTTGGCGGTCAATAATTACCGCCCGGTTAGCCTCACTAGTGTACTATGTAAGGTTATGGAAAGATTGATCCGCGATAAAAATATGTGGATATCTAACCAAACACTCTCTTTTGAGTGGCGCACAGCACGGCTTCTTAAAAGGTAGGTCATGTCTGACAAATTTGTTGAGCTTTCTTAACGAGGTTACTAAGAGGATGGATGATGGTAAAGCTGTAGAAGTCTTCTATCTCGACTTTAGTAAGGCTTTCGATTCAGTCAACCATAGGCTCTTGCTTCTCAAACTCTCAGCCATAGGAGTATCAGGGAACCTTCTGAGCTGGATTCGAGCATTCCTTAGCGACCGTTCTTTACTGTCAGGGTAGATGATACTTACTCCGCAAGTGCGCATGTAACGAGTGGGGTTCCCCAGGGCTCAGTCTTGGGGCCGTTGCTGTTCCTCATCTTCATTGATGATCTTGCCAGCCAACTGCGCTCACCCTGTTATATGTTTGCTGACGACGTTAAAATTGTCGGTAGGTCGGATTACTCCGATCTGATAAGTGATGTGGAAGCTGTAACAGCATGGGCGGGTAAGTGGGACCTTCCCCGTAACCTAGATAAGAGTCACTTGCTCTCTTCACTAGCAGGCAACATGATTGTGTCTACGCCCTCAGCTCACACGGAGTTCCGTAGGGTAAAGTCTACTAAGGACCTAGGAATCGTAGTCTCCGCAAACTTTAAGTGGGCTGACCAATGTGCTGCGGCAGCTCAAAGGGCCAGGAGGGAACTCTTTCGACTACGTTCAGCCCTCACTTGCAGAAAAGCTGAGTGCTATTGCCCTTCTACAAGGCAATAGTAAGGCCACATCTAGAATACTGTATCCAGGCTTGGAAGCCGTATTACCAGAAGGATATAGTGCAGCTAGAAAAGGTACAGAAGCTGGCCACTCGCATGATCGAGGGGTTAGCATACACCAATTATGAAAATCGTCTATTAACACTAGGACTTTTCTCACTTAGGAGGAGGCAACTTAGGGGATCTTATAGAGACCTTTAAGGTTGTCAAAGGATTAAGTTGTCTCGAATTCGATGACTTCTTTCGGTTCTCTCCTTTGGTTGGTACACGAGGGCACAGTCTCAAGCTATGTAAACAGCACACCAGGCTCGAATCCAGAACGCACTTCTTTAGCATCCGTATAGTGAACGCGTGGAACTCACTTCCCGCAGAACTAATCTTGGCAACTTCAGTAATTGCGTTCAAACATGGGCTGGACGAACGGTGGCAGGTGCTCTTCCCGGAGCATTACCCTAAAGACTAAATTCCTCATTTTTATGCTAAAAAACACAAAAATATTCGAAAAACATTTTGAAACACAAAAAAGTGTCTTTTTTCATTTTTTCGCATTGATGGAAATAAACTGCTATCCATCGTCTTTTCATTCGATTGGACATGCAACATGCATAACTCTCTCACCTTTCGGCGACGAGACATCTCCCATCTTCCATTCACAGTTACACACGCCTGTGTTACTTACGAATCAATCCTGGTAGTGGTGGGTGTTTTCAAGCACACCTCCAAAAGAATCTGGGCACTCGTTTCGGCTTGGTCGACTATCGCCCTGTGATACTGATACTGATACTGATACTGGTGAAGAGAAACCCTATGTTACTTTCCAGATATTCGGAAACGAGAACATGTGAAAATTTCGAACTGTATGCTCGATATCGAAGTGCCAGTTGCTCAACCGCATACCGTTGAAGGAAATCTGGGCGCGTGATTGGCTTTCAGCCATCTTCAGCCCTGTGCAACTTGAACTCGAACTTGACCTTGACCTTGAAATGTTCGCAGATTTTTGAGAGTTTGCCGTCGTTTAATTAAATTATCTTTCCCCGCACCTGATCATTGAGAAAACGCAATGGAACTCAGCAGTGTGTTCTAAAAACTGGATGACTACAAAACAATTGAATGTTTCTGGACCACGTAACTTTAAGGAGAAGATTGAATTACTTAAAAGAAAAGAAGCAGCCTGCACCGCTTGTTTTACAGCGGCTATTCGCGATGCACGAGAAATCCGTCAAGTATGTCGTAATACGCCGTCATTTTTAAGATTGTGGGTCTTTACGATACGAAAAATGATAAGTCGCATTTGCGTTTAAAAGAACTCGAGGTTTCGAATTCCAGCACGAATAACCATTACAATGATTTTAAATTCCTGAAGTTGCTTTCTGATTCTTTGGAAAAGACGGAATCTTTCTCCACAGCCGATCATGTAGTAAGTTGATTGTTAAAATCTTGTGCTACCTTTCTGGAAATTGTATTGTATTTATCTGCAGCTCGTAAATATCTTGTGTGATCCGCTAGCACTTTGGTTCGCGAAATACTTTGCAGTAGTTGCTGTATCTCTTAAAAAAGAACAGGTCACCGTAAAATTATTGTTCAAATATAACCATAGTCATAATACTAACTATAAATATCACGTTAATTACTCTTCAGCTGGATTGGAAAAATCTAATTGGATTTAGTACTTGAAAATTACGAGCTTTTTGAGATTTTGGGTTTTTCCACAACATGGTTCCATTAAAAATCGCTTTTGCATAACTGATCCGTTAGCGCCGGTGTATTTCTGTTGAGCGATCAGCAAGTGGATGTGTTTTCATGGACTCCTTTAAGGCTTTAGACCGAGTTCAAAGTAAACGAGCGCTCTTCAAACTTGACGATAATAAAATCCTAGCGGTTCTTTTCATGTATAGTTGTCTTCACCGGTGATAGGGAGCTCTGGCGCCGCTATAATTTTTATAAACGAGATTCCAACACAGCTATCACCACGATTGCGTATCGTTTGCTGTCGTTTGGAACTTGTCAGCTCTCTCAGTGCCTTGTCTAGGCCTGGGCAACCTGACTGTATTTTAGCCCACGTGCAGTCCTTGGCCGTGCGGCACTTTGCCTGGATCAGGCTTGTGCTTTCATGCCATACCAGTGCATTGATGGTCAGAATCAACTGCGTGAACAATACATTAAGTAATCAGATAGACGAATCGCTGGTGACAAATTTGTCGTCATGCCACTAAGATTGGTTGAATTTGCTTGGGAATACTTTTTGAGTAGTAAGCACATCTAAACAGCATTGGAGTTCTTCTAATTGAGTCTCCGGAGTCCTTGGCAGATAGTTTCAAGAGGATTGGCTGTTCTACTAGGATGTTGTTGGCCATCTGGCATTTATTTTTGACTGATGCTTCAAGGATGTTCGAGACATTGTATTCAACACGTATTTCATCAAATTGCCTGTTTCTTTTCCACATTTCAACTGCTAGCATGGTTCACTCCAATGGTTACAAAGGTGGTGCAGTTTATACAGCGATCAAAGTAGTTTGTTTAACTGTCGCCCAATAGAATTTTAAAGGAAATGATTCCATTCGCTCTAGACACATCGCTTTCTCCATGGTACGGTATGGTATGAAAGCACAAGCCTGATCCAGGCAAAGTGCCGCAGTCAGAGACTGCACGTGGGGTAGAATACTGTCAGGTTGCCCAGGCTTTCTCCATGGTCAATATAGTGATGTTTCCGCGGTTATTCGTACCAGTAGGCGAGTCAATGACCTGTGTGAGAAAATCACTGAGGTTATAAAAGCCAGGAAGGCGGAATTAAATAATGGACGCACGCTATCCTTACTGGTAGTGAACAATTGGAACTGCTTAAGAACAAGCTCCTATCTCTGACATCAGAACAGCTTTTCCAATGCCCATTGCATCATTCACTGCGGAGATGTTGGGACGATAACCGAATAGTGGCGTAGTTGTTGTCATCTAATCATAGGGCGTATCCGCCAAAGTCCCCACATATTTCGAGTCGCGAAGGAGCTCAAACGGGATATCCTTTTACTTTCGATCCAACAAGGGGTTAGCAACACGGTTTCCGTTCGAATTCCTAAAATACACAACACCTGTGTGATTAGAATAATTTTGATTTAATCTAATGTGTTGCTCACATTTCCAGAACTTAAATTTTGATCTGTTCGTTCGTAGTATTTCGCGCAGCGTGTTGTTTCATGAAAATGATTTGCGTTATCCGTCGTAATTTTCGCCACATTTATATGTAAATCGTCAGCAACAGCTGTCTATCACCAAGTGTCAGTCCATCAAGCTGTCCATAAGCTGTTAGCGTATCACCTGCCCTGCACGCTTGATGCACAGACCCGTTCCATGAAGGCATCAAAGGGCTTGTTCCTCGAATAAACTGAACATTTCCGTGTTAATAAAGAATCCATAATGTCATTTAGATTAGGATAGTTGTGCTTAACATTTTTGTTTGGTTTTAGAAAAAGTTACTCAAATGTTGATGTTTCTTTTGGACTCATGGTCGCACATCGTACGGCTTTTCGAGGAAATCCGTTTAGACGGTAATTGTTTGCTTTTAGCTCATGGTGTCAAAACTGGATTTATTCCTCACATCTCTTGGAAGGTAGCTTAATGTTATGATGAATGAATCGTCGATGTTGCAGCAGACACAGTCGTTGCGTTCTATCAACCTATGCGTTGTTCTTAACCCAACAGTCTACAAAAAACAGAACGAAGCCGGAATGGAACGTTGATCGGGAGTCCAAAGTCCAAGCGCCCAGTGTGAGCGTTTCGACCGTGGACATGATTTGTATTTATATGGCAACAACAGAGTGAACGTGTGAGGGTACACCATAATCGTGGGAATGTGCATAGTGGAAATGTTGGAAGTTGGTTGTCATGTGCGCGTCGCACAATATGAATGTAGTGGAGATGGGTTTTTTTGCCAAGGTAAAACACGGCTTACCCAACAGCAATTTCTCTCCGTTGCGAACTTTGGTCGATCAGGTACTCGGGCTTGTTTTATTCGTTAGGAAGGTGCCATCCTAACACTTACAACATATAAGTACTCTTATCTGGTGTTTTAAGAAAAAATCTTGATCTTGACCGCTCACTGTGGAGGCACCATGTAAATCATCCTCAAGCTGCTCGCGTAGGCCAGGAATTATCCTCAGAACTAAAATATTGCTTGACAAGCAGCGATCCGCCCTTTACTGCTTTATGGATGGGAGACATGGCCTGTGCGATCACTGGATGTACGGTCTTTAAAAGTGTTCGGTCATCAGTGTCTGAAGATAATCTTGAGCGTCCGATATACTGACCGAGTATCTAACGCCGCCGTTCGTGCGCGATGCACCGGATTACATCCGCTTTCCGTTCACACCCAACGACCAAGACCACACTGGTTTGTCCACGTCCTCAGAAAAACAGACTCAGCACTCGAGGAACTCGTCCTTGACGCCAAACCCTTTCGTATATGGCGTCGGCGACCAGGTGATCAAGTGATGACCTTGCTGTCAACGGTGAAGGACAATGTAGACGCCCTGGAACTTCGCACCGTCTACGGCGTTTGCAGGTGGGAACGAGACTAGATTAGCATCTGTAACGATCTCGCCTTCGATCGACGCGCGTCGGCTGACGTGATTCAAGACAACATTAAAGCCGGCTAATCCAACCGTGCAGTCAGCCGCACAAAAGTTAAAAAGTTAGTAGTTATTTGGGAAGACCAGTTGCTGCTATTGGCTGCTGAACGTAGGTCACACCAGTGTGCAAATACCGTCTATCGACCAAGTAATACTTTGGAGATAGTTCCTCACGAATCATCATCATAATCAGAGCAAGCGTTACACCGGTGGCATGTACCGAATGCTTAACTGCCACACAATCATGAAAAAGTACAAACCTAAAAGATGGGGAAGGGTGGGACTTAAATATCTACGGATTCTATAGAAGAGTAAGCACAAACAATTTGGGATGAGGTGCCTACACCTCGAATGAAACATGCATTCTCGAATCATGTGAAGCGCTATGGAGCATGAGATCGTCATACGCTTGGTATGTCCATCCATATCGGGCATAGACAGGAAGAGGCCAACAACAACAGTGGCTAGTCAAGAAGACAAAAGAAGACTTTAAATCGATGTTTCACGAGTCAATGACCTATTTTTGGTGAAAATCACTGAGGTTGTAAAACCTGGAAGGCGGAATATAAATAAATGGACGCACGCTATCCTTAACTGATAGTGGACATTGACTAGCATTAAGACCACCTCCCTATCATCTGGCATCAGACAGCTTTTTTTCCATGCCCATTGGCCTGCATCATCACTTTCGGAGGCTGTTGGGCCATAGCCGAATAGTGGAGTAGTGGTTGGTCATCGAATGATAGAGCGTATTCGCCAAAGTCCCCACATATTTCGAGTCGCAAAGGAGCGCAAACGGGAAATCCTTTCACTCTCGATCCAACAAGGGGTTAGCAACACGGTTTCCGTTCAAATTCCTAAAATACACAACACCTGTGTGATTAGAATAATTTTTATTTATTATAATGCGTTGCTCACATCTCCAGAACGTAAATTTTGATCTGTTCGTTCGTACGCATTTCGTGCAGCATGTTGTTTCATGAAAATGATTTGCGTTATCCGTCGTAATTTTCGCCACATTTATATGCAAATCGTCAGCAACAGCTGTCTAATACCAAGTGTCAGTCCATCAAGCTGTCCATAAGCTGATAGCGTATCACATGCCCTGCGCGCTAGATGTACTGACCGGTTCCATCAATGGGCTTGTTCCTCGAATAAACTGAAAATTTCCGTGTTAGTAAAGAATCCAGAATGTCATTTAGATTAGGATAGTTGTGCTTAACATTTTTGTTTGGTTTTAGAAAAAGTTACTCAAATGTTGATGTTTCTTTTGGACTCATGGTCGCACATCGTACGGCTTTTCGAGGAAATCCGTTTAGACGGTAATTGTTTGCTTTTAGCTCATGGTGTCAAAACTGGATTTATTCCTCACATCTCTTGGAAGGTAGCTTAATGTTATGATGAATGAATCGTCGATGTTGCAGCAGACACAGTCGTTGCGTTCTATCAACCTATGCGTTGTTCTTAACCCAACAGTCTACAAAAAACAGAACGAAGCCGGAATGGAACGTTGATCGGGAGTCCAAAGTCCAAGCGCCCAGTGTGAGCGTTTCGACCGTGGACATGATTTGTATTTATATGGCAACAACAGAGTGAACGTGTGAGGGTACACCATAATCGTGGGAATGTGCATAGTGGAAATGTTGGAAGTTGGTTGTCATGTGCGCGTCGCACAATATGAATGTAGTGGAGATGGGTTTTTTTGCCAAGGTAAAACACGGCTTACCCAACAGCAATTTCTCTCCGTTGCGAACTTTGGTCGATCAGGTACTCGGGCTTGTTTTATTCGTTAGGAAGGTGCCATCCTAACACTTACAACATATAAGTACTCTTATCTGGTGTTTTAAGAAAAAATCTTGATCTTGACCGCTCACTGTGGAGGCACCATGTAAATCATCCTCAAGCTGCTCGCGTAGGCCAGGAATTATCCTCAGAACTAAAATATTGCTTGACAAGCAGCGATCCGCCCTTTACTGCTTTATGGATGGGAGACATGGCCTGTGCGATCACTGGATGTACGGTCTTTAAAAGTGTTCGGTCATCAGTGTCTGAAGATAATCTTGAGCGTCCGATATACTGACCGAGTATCTAACGCCGCCGTTCGTGCGCGATGCACCGGATTACATCCGCTTTCCGTTCACACCCAACGACCAAGACCACACTGGTTTGTCCACGTCCTCAGAAAAACAGACTCAGCACTCGAGGAACTCGTCCTTGACGCCAAACCCTTTCGTATATGGCGTCGGCGACCAGGTGATCAAGTGATGACCTTGCTGTCAACGGTGAAGGACAATGTAGACGCCCTGGAACTTCGCACCGTCTACGGCGTTTGCAGGTGGGAACGAGACTAGATTAGCATCTGTAACGATCTCGCCTTCGATCGACGCGCGTCGGCTGACGTGATTCAAGACAACATTAAAGCCGGCTAATCCAACCGTGCAGTCAGCCGCACAAAAGTTAAAAAGTTAGTAGTTATTTGGGAAGACCAGTTGCTGCTATTGGCTGCTGAACGTAGGTCACACCAGTGTGCAAATACCGTCTATCGACCAAGTAATACTTTGGAGATAGTTCCTCACGAATCATCATCATAATCAGAGCAAGCGTTACACCGGTGGCATGTACCGAATGCTTAACTGCCACACAATCATGAAAAAGTACAAACCTAAAAGATGGGGAAGGGTGGGACTTAAATATCTACGGATTCTATAGAAGAGTAAGCACAAACAATTTGGGATGAGGTGCCTACACCTCGAATGAAACATGCATTCTCGAATCATGTGAAGCGCTATGGAGCATGAGATCGTCATACGCTTGGTATGTCCATCCATATCGGGCATAGACAGGAAGAGGCCAACAACACAATATCGCATGCGCGCAGTAACATTTGCATATTTTTCGGTTTCGTTCAAATACCAATGCTTTTTATTTCTGTAGTATGAGCACCTTGAATTTGTCGGACGTTTTATGGCCTTTTGAGTGTTTTTTTTCTATACACCATAGGCAGTTGATTGGATAACATATATCCTTTATTTCTGTTCCGGTTTCGAACAAACTGTCTACCCACTTACAATTCCTTTTGAATAATGCACGTATTCTGTTTATGCCATAATTTTGTACGCGGATGATGTACCCATGCTTCAAAACAGCCTATATACAGCCAAAGTGCCGCTTTCACATGGCTAAGTTACTCTCAGGTTGTCCAGGCCTAGATAAATACTAAATCTTGAAATCAAATGCTAATGAGATTCCAGCACATTTCCGCCTACGCACGGATGTGCAATCGTGCAACATTTCTGTGGTGTACGGCTAACATCGTGTTAAATTGATTGGCCAACGGTAGTGAGCTGCATGCTGAAACACGCTGGAGTCTCACTTCCATTTCTATTCCCCCCCTCATATCTGTCTAGGCCTGTGCAACCTGACAGTATCTTAGCCCACGTGCAGTCTTTGACTGTGCGGCACTTTGCCTGGATCAGGCTTGTGCTTTCATACATACATACGCCTACAGCTCATTACTGGTTTTCGCTGATTTATGCAGAAAAACTGCACGTCTCTGCATTCTTGATACATGTATAATATATATTCCACTTCTGGTATGTATAATAAATTCCCCCCGGGTGTAAATGTAGCTGCCGTTCTTTTTAGGTTCCCGTTACGTCGTCTACTTCAGTGTCATACACAACCGCGGTCACGGGATCTCCGTATCCCTCAGTCGCACGTGTCCAGTCCACCCACGCCATTCGAGCGCCACATCGGTTACCAGCTCCGGATTTTCGGACATGTTCTTCTTCCACAAATGTACCCGGTCCTTGGCCCGTTGCGAACCAACAAAAGCATTTACATTTCGCTCACAAGTAATTTCCGAAGGCTGGTTAATTTAGAATGTTCGCTGGTGTCTGTGCCCTTATTTCTTTCATATGTATATCTATCGTGCATGGATGTGCAATCGTGCAGTACTTTGTGCTGTGTGGCTAACACCGTGCTAAATTGATTGTCCACCGCTTGCGAGCTGCATGCTGAAACACGCTGAAGTCTCACTACCATCTGTATTCTCTAATTTCTGTTTCCTTTCTCATATCTGTCTAGGCCTGGGCAACCTGACAGTATCTTAGCCCACGTACAGTCTCTGACTGTGCGGCACTTTGCCTGGATCAGGCTTGTGCTTTCATACCATACCTCCATAGAAGCAGGTCTGGGCAACCTGACACTTTCTGTCTACGACTGTGCGCCTATATACAGTCTTATAATTTCATGTAGGCTGTGTAGATGAGCAAGAAGTGTAGGATTACATTCCCACTAATTAGCCTCTGACAACCAAGTCCAGCTTCTGGCCTGCACGAGTGGCTCCCCGAGCCCAGCGGAACTGCTTCTACTAACAGGAGAAAAGGCGAAGGCGAGTGACTGGCGCCTGAAAACCAGTTTGCTTCGGGCAGATGTAGCTCGTTAGCCTGGGAGGGCATTTCATCGCAGGGGAGGAAAACCCAGATTTTCAACCTCCGCTGCCTTGCGGGATACCCGATCGCGGGAACGGCTTCGGGAGAAAACCCTGAGGAAAGATCTGCAGCGGTTAGTTAGTGCACACCACCTCTTTCTGGCAACTTGCTGCTGCCTTGCAGCAGCACTTGTTTGTGCAAAGTCTAGAGAAGCTGACTCAAACAAACGCCGAGTGGTGCTGGGGACACCGCTTTGTATCCAAATTCCCAAGAATCTTCATTGAAGCCGACTCATCCTCCAGGAGGAGATAGTCGCACAAAATTAAAGTAAAGTAAATGTAGGCTGTGTAGATGCGCAAGAAGTGTAGGACTCCATTCCCACTAATTACGAATGATTTTTCTAGGACTGTAGCTGCGAATGAACACCCATCTTCAACACGTTAACTAGTATTGAAGGTTTCTACGTCAAGCTTTACATTTCCATGTTCTTGTGTAAAATACTCGTCATCTTCCACTTTGCAAACCATCCATCCTCCACTGTCCTCCCCCAAGTCGTTCCTGCACACGATCCATGCATGCCGTCGGCGACTATGCTTCCTACGGGACTCCTCACGTGACGAAACCTTACGCAGTTGGACCGGCTCCGGGTTACTCCAATCTAACCTACCCACCGTCGTCCATATGTCACTCGCAATCGCACATCCAATCTGGTTCTTTCGTTGACAGAAAGTTTGATACTCGATCATTCAGTGTCACCCCGTTCACGACCGGGGACTACGTTCAACAGCGTCCGCCCGCAGCGGCGACTCTGCCATTTACCGTCCCGTACCAGTTTCCAGCGTGTACGTTTGCGGCGCCGCTTCCAAGCCAAATAGGCCACGTGTCTGGTCGACAACAACCCTATCAACCTGCCGCTGGTTTCACTGGACCTTCACAGTTTGTTGGCTCGCATTCGATGGAATGCCGTCGGTAAGTCTGTGTTATCGAGTTGGTGTTGTATGTGTTGTGTGTTTGTCCGTAATACAATCTTTGGTAGCGACGTTGATATTAAAAAATAAGTTAACACGTTTCCTGCGAAGGGACCCGCCGGTGGGTCCCTAAAGAACAATCTGTAATACATATAAATCTATTAAAAATACATAAACCGGTTCTAAAATACACCATTTGAGTGTTTCAAAGTTTAAAGGAAAGGTTAATAAAGCACAACAAATAAAGAAAAACTAAAGTTTATTTCTAAATAAGTGCATTGATTCCTTTGAAAAAGTACGCTATCAAAACATCAACTTAATATCAATTTTAATGCTTTTCCCATTTATCCTACATGTTTCGAAGCAAAGCATGAAACACAGAGGTAAGGGGACCCTTCACATGAGCCGCAATAGGTCGATACTTTCTTGCTTTACGTTTGGCAGCTTTATAGTCCTCATTCTTAGAGATCATCTCGTAGCATCCTCTGCAGCGCGTTCTGTTCTTTCTCTTTGGACCTCCAGCTTCTTGTAGAGAGTGCACTGATGGTCCTGATATGTTTGACATGCTTTTACCTGGCTTGTTTTGCTCCTTGTTTATCCCTTGCGAGAAAGAGAGAATAAGTGATTCCTTGAAATTACGCATTGACATTTTTTAATCAGCGTAATAACAGTTGTACAGCACCCACGCATTTAATACTGAAGTGCCAGTTAGCAGCTCAATAGCTACCATTTTGTGCCACCTTCGAGTCTCTGACTGTACGGCACTTGGCCTGGATCAGGCTTGTGCTTTCATCATCATCATCCTGAGAGGGAAATAATATGACGACATTGAAAATCTGGGTCTTCTTCCTCATTCTCCAGAGGGTCATCTGTGTCGGAACTTGAGCTCACTCGAGCGTCCCGATGTGTTTTTCCGTAAAAACCACTAATTTCCATGACGAAGGCTGTGAAATGATGAGAATAAATGTCAAACACAAGAAACAACCCTTGTAGCACACCAAAACAGCAACAATAACAAGATTTATCAGGGGACCCACCGGTGGGTCCCTTCGTATTACAACAAAAGAGTCTAATGTCAAATGCGAAGGGTACCACATGTGGGTCCCGACTTTTCTCACCTCAGCCAGCTGTAAGCAGCCAGAGCAACACACACACAACCTCTCGTGGCGATAGCAAAAGGTGCACTGAAGATATAGTGAAATGAATGCACCACAGTGAGCGGAAACCGCTGTTTCTAGCAATCGCCTGAAACGTGTTAACGTTTGTTAGGTTACCTATTGCGAATGAGAAATCATCGTTTAACTAAGAAGGTTTCCTTTGTCATTCCCAAATCGGTTAGACAGACTCTGACTTGGTTCGAACAGCTGGTATGCTTTGAAAGCAGTAGCTTCTTAATTTTAGTTTGATATCTCAAAATTGCATTCATTGGCGTTCTTGTGAATATACTGGAGTTTGGGGTTGTCAAGTGAAGTGAATAGGAAGGCTTGTTGTAATACATGACAGTAGAAGTCTTAAGGAAGCTTTCTATCCCAGGGTCCCTTATACATTTTCAATTTCTGATACTATTACAGTTTGATAGGCGATATTCATCATCATCACATACAGTATTACACCGGTAGCGCGTACCGAATGGTTAACTGCCACACCACCATGAAAAAGTAAAATCCTAAAAGATGGGGAAGGGTGGGACTTAAATAGCTACGGATTATATAGAAGAGTAAGCACAAACAAACTGGGTAAAGGTGCCTACGCCTCGAATGGAACATGCATTTAAACAAGTTTCGTGAACGAGTAGAGCGACATCAGCACGACAGCTTCCTTGCGGCTTTCACTGTCATGCATCACAACAAGCTTTTCTCGTCACTCCGCTTGACAACATACAAGGTTAAGCAAACACTCCAAGAAGATGCTTAGTGCAAGACCGCTATTGAACCCGGTTTCGGGACATATCCTGAAGCGTAACTAGCCATTGCGTTGTCTGATCGCGAAAACACCCACCTGGAGGACGTGCTGCGCTGACTTTGAAAACCTTATTAGTAAGGGTTTTTAACTGCCTATGCCATGTGACGGTTTGGCCACCACGAGATTTACGCCCATCAGGATGTGGCGTCGCAAAAAGAATCTGTTTCGGAAGTCGGTAGTCGGGCATCCGTAAAACGTGATCCAACCAGCGTAACCTATGCAGTTTGATTTGCTTTTCTATATCAACGTTACTAGCGAACAACTTAGTACGGAGAGCATCGGTGCGTATGCAATTGTAACAGCTAACCCCTAGAATGTTGTGGAGACATCGGTTTTCAAATATTTGGAGACGCTGAA
>JACCGJ010017441.1:0-25239 GCA_013407085.1 Atriophallophorus winterbourni
ACCATACAATGTCCTTGGATAGGACAAGGGGCAGTGACTTTTGGAGCGGCGAGTCACATCCGCCGCGTCGTGATGTCATCATTGGATTTTTGTGGCTTTTTATAGGGAGAACGCTTGCCAAGCGAAAACCCACCACACCCTCAGACACCAGGTGGAGCCACTAGGCTGAGCAACAGAGAGTGGTCGCGGTTGATTGAATTGGCTAGCGAAATGTTCCCTCCAGCGGTCCATTCGCCTTTCTCTGTTGGTAATCAACGACCCATCTGCTTCCGTGATGAGTTCGCTCACGCTGGGCATTCGGGGTCCCTTTTTTTAAGGAGCGTATAAGCTGGAACAATTTGCGGGTGTTGCCAACTGCTTGGGCTGTTTCCATCTCGCTTGCCCGCTCTTCCCACCATGATTCTCGGTCCGTTTTGAGGCTGGTCTTCAACTGGTGGCGAATTTGCCTGCGCTGTTCATCATATCTTTTCCCCGGAGGTAAGGAACGCTGTTGGTCAATTAATTTGGCTGTAGCAGCAGATATCCTGTTGGAATATGTTCGCTTGGATGTTCCACAGCTTTCCAGGCCAGCATGATACATTGCGCTTTGGATTTGAGCCCAATGCCCCTCAATATTATCAGGATGGGGTCCAAGTGCATTAGATAGGGCCGTTAGATAGTTCTCTGCCACTGCTCTATCTGATAGTTTAAGCGTATCCAGCCTCCATGGAATCCACTTCATCCACAACTCGCAGTCGTGAATCACGTGAATCACTACAATAATGTCCCCAAGAATGTTAGAGAAAAAGCACAGGAGATGAAAGGTTTATCGCGGTAGCCAAAAGGGTTCACAAAGGTACAGGGTAGCCATCACGTCGGGCTCACCAATTTGTAGAGGTTGATCCAGCGAGAATTCACGCTGCTAACGTGTTCTGCTTTGGGACAAGGCTATCGTCTGATTGTTTGGGATCTGTATGCCGTGTTACGTTGAGAAGTGTGTTCTGATTTGTTAGGTACAATAATCAGAAGGCGTACGCAGTTAGTGGTGAAATCTCCGCTGGATCAACCGCTACAAACTCATTAATGTAAGTGCGAATCCCGTGAGTACGACATGACTTTCGCGGTCTCCGAATAGTCGATAGTTTTATTGTGATAATAAAAGCTGATAGCTTGTAAGAATTCAATGGGTGGTATGTACACAGGGTCGCACAAAGCGTGCTGAAAAGCATACATGATGAGAGAAAAACGGAGGCAATTCCACTCGTGTTGGCGAACCAAGACTTTAACGTGTCACCTTGCAGTCACTTGAAGCCATTGAATGTGTATTACTATCAGCCTACCTAATGAGTAGCGTTATATCATCCATTCGTATCTTTCCCGGCTTACCTCGGACAGAACGTCAAGCAAAGAAAAACCGTAATCAGGGGGTGAAGTTAGGAAACGACAAATGTGGCATCTATATTCACGGTATCCCCGAGCTTAAAGATTTAGATAACAAGAAAAAATACATCCACGATTGTGAGCAACGGTGTTTTATTCAACAACAAATCAGTCTATCTGACACCATCACTGTTTCGTTGAAACGCTTACCGCAATCCCCGAAGTATCACGGAAGTGGACCCCGTATTGTCAAAATTGCATTCCAATCTGCAAGCATTGTTCCAACTGTTTAAAACTCTTGATATCTAAACCGACGAAGTGCGCCATCTAAGATTCGTATTCGCTCTGCTTTGGATAAAATACGTGACAATAGTTCGGTCATTGTTGCAAAGTTGCTGCATTGGCCAAACAATATTTAGGATATCTTAGGCGAGACTTTGGAACTTTTAACTCAAACATCTTACCACAGTTGTTGACAGCCTATATTCGTCCATCGTTGGAATACTCCATCAGCTCCTGGAGCCCATAGCTACAGAAGGCCGTACAGCGACTGATGCAACCACAACGCAGAGCTACAACGTTCATTCGAGATTTTTCAAGTATAGCGGACGAAGAACGTCTGAGGATGCGTAAACTTTTCTCCCCCAAATACGGGCATCTGCGGGGAGGCCTGATCATCGATTTTCGTGCGCTAACCGAACTTGATCATCCATGCAGAAATATTTTTCTCTTGTCCTCTCATATTAACCAACGTGGATATAACCTCAAGCTGTCACGCAAAACGAGCCGCTTAAACTACCGAAGCAGTTGTAAATTCCTCGTCTGTTTCAATTTTCAAACAACGTTTGGACGCACATATGGATTGGTGTGTTTACTCTGACGTATTTTGTCATATTTTACCACATTTAATGCGTTCCAAGTTTACCACGCTTCCAGGTTCACTAATACCGTAGGCGATATGATAGTCCTGGATGATATGCCATCCGCTTCACTGTAGGATGTGGTCGGTAACCGTGTCTGGTGTCGATGCTCTACCTGTACAAATGCCACAATAATCCCATACGGTGCATTTCAAACGCGAGTGAGGCCCGCTTCGATGCCTTTGAACCTCATTCTGTCTTTTTTTATCACTTTTCGTCCCACTGTACAAAATATCTTGTGGTGTTTGAAGCTGTGCTTATTTTACCACAAATACACTTTTCTTATCCAAACTCAAGCTCTATGGCGCTGGTCATCCTTTACTGTCATAGATTGAAAATTTCCTATTGCTTCGCAAACTCCGTGTTATAGTCACAGGGCTTTACTCTGAAGTTTTTCCTGTGAAATGTGGCCTTTGTCTAGGCTCCGTTCCCGGACTCCAAATTTTTCTCATTTTCATGAACGATATCAGCCGAGTAATATCATCTCCTTTTCTTTTATTTGCTGATGATATCGAAATTTGGAGATCACTATCATTACCAGATAACCAACATGCCTTAAAGATGGAATTAGATGCGTTATTCAAATGGTCTCAAAAAATAATTTCCTATTTGTTGTAAAACAGAATAAATGAGCAGCCACACGGTTAGAAGACAACGCCTGATTGTAAGGCTTTAATCAACTAGAGAACACGAGTATGAGCTATAACAAAAGGAAAAAGGTTAGATGTGTAATACGATAAAATAAGCGTGTGAACACAATAAAAGGAATGTCAAAACAACACGACATTCACCCCGACCGGGAAGACCGAGTGATATAACGGTTACAGTTTTAGACCTCACGGGATCGAAGATTGTAGGGTCTAACCCTTCGTTGTTGTGAAACAAGGTGTTCTACATTTGGTTGAAGTGTAGTGGTTGGTCCAGAAATGTCTGAAGTGGTAGACTGTATGTCAGGTGTACAAAGGGTATCTGGAGGCGTTTTTGTTGGGTCAGGTGGGTCAGTGTTCAATGGGTTTGGCGACTGATTCATTGGAGCCAGTTAACGGAGAGACACAGTCTCCTCGCGACCATCTGGCAAGCGGATATGGGCATACTGAGGATTACTCTCTAGAAGCTCCACCTCTTCCACCAGAGAGTCATACTTGGAGGAACGAACATTTCGGCGATAAAGGACTGGTCCTGGCATCAACAACCAATTAGGAAGACTTGTACCGACGGGAGACTTGCGATTATGCTTGAACATGCGCTCGTGAGGCGTCTCATTTGTAGCAGTGCATAAGAGAGACCGCATGGCGTGTAATGCTTCGGGAAGAACAAGTTCCCACTGCTCTGTCGTCAAACCCCTATCTCGCAAGCATAATGAAACAGTTTTCCATAAGGTACCGTTCAGTCGTTCCACCTGCCCATTACCTTGCGGGTTATAACTGGTGGTCCTACTCGTAGCAACTCCTCGAGAATGAAGAAAAGATTTTATGTCACTGGACATGAAGGATGAGCCTTGATCTGAGTGTACGTATCCGGGCATACCAAAAATGGAAAAAAGTTCGGTGAGTCGGGAAATCACAGCAGAGCTGGTCATGTCAGGACATGTGAAAGAAAAGGGGAATCGAGAAAATTCGTCAATTATTGTAAGTAAATATCGATTCCGAGTAGATGAAGGAATGGGCCCTTTAAAATCGATACTGAGACGTTCAAAAGGATGTGTTGCTTTAATGAGTGGCTCATTGTAAGGACCGAAAAATTTGGGCTTCAACTGGGAACATACAAGGCACTGTCTAATAACAGATTTGACGTCATCAAGAGAGAACGGAAGATTTTTAGATCGGATGAAATGAAATAAACGTGTGATACCCGGGTGGCATAGTGAGTCATGAATGGACTTTAGTTCAGGAAGCGAATGTACGCTAGCACAAAATCCACGGGACAAGGCATCAGCTACGGTATTATCAGGACCCGGTCGATACACCACGTCATAGGAAAACTGGGAGAGTTCTATACGCCAACGTTGGATTTTGTCGTTCTTGATTTTACTGGCGATTTTCGTATCAAACATAAACGAAACGGAGCGTTGATCAGTGATTAGTTTAAAATGAGACCCAATGAGATAATGTCTCCATTTTCGAATTGCTTCAACGATCGCGCAAGCTTCCTTCTCGATCGCGGGATGATTACGCTCACTTGGAGAGAGTGTGCGGGAGAAGAAAGCAACCGGGCGTCCGTTTTGGTTGAGAGTAGCTGCAATTGCTACATCGGATGCATCTGTTTCGACAACGAGAGGTACGTCACGATCAACTGAGAAAAGGGATGCCTGCACTAATTCAGATTTCAGGGATGTGTAAGCGTTCAAAGCTTTCCCGGACAGTGGGAAGATTTTATTGTGAACCAGAGGATGGATTTTATCGGAGAACTGGGAGAACCATTGAGAATAATAAGAGAGCATCCCGATTATTCTCTGTTGTGCTTTGGCATCACAGGGTGGAGGCAGCTTGAGTAAGGCATCAAAACGTTCAGGGTTGGTTTCACATTACCAGCAGATACTTCATAGCCCAACAACTTGATTTGCCTAACCGAGAAAATACATTTGGTGCGATTTAGAGTCAGACCGTATTTTTCAACGACTTGTAGAAATTTGTTGAGGTTGACTTCGTGCTCCTTTTCGTCTCGCCCACATATAGTAATGTTATCGACGTAAACGAACGTTCCTTGAAGAGATTCGTCACGAATTAATTCATCCATGGCACGTTGAAAACAGGCAACCCCGTTGGTTACCCCGAAAGGGATACGCCGGAATTGATACAAATTGCCACAAGCCTCAAACGCCGTATAGAGTCGGTCATTTCGCTTTATTGGTATGCACTTTGTAAATCAAGTGCACTGAAGACCGCGAATTGTGAAATTTTTCAATCAAGTCGTCGATTCTCGGCAAAGGGTACGCATCTAATAGAGTATACCGATTGATTGACTGGCTGTAGTCAATAACCATGCGCTTTGTGTCGTTTTCATTCGTTGTCACCAGAACCTGTGCTCGCCAAGGTGATTGGGAGGGTTCGATTATATCATCATTGAGTAGTTTCGTGATTTCTGAACGAATAAAGAGTTCATCATCGTGACTATGTCTTCTTGACTTTGTAGATATAGGACGACAATCTCGTTGTAAGTGAGCTAAAAGTGATGTTGGCGGTAGCAGGGCGACCGACAAACTACAGAGAGAGAATGGTGGTTTCATTCCTTCAAACGGTATTTCGACTGATCGATGGCGTTGAAGAAAATCGTGTCCTAGCAAAACATCGGCGCATAGATTTGAAAGAATAGATAGTTTTATGTTTTGGTAGACGTCATTTTTATGTACGAGGGACACAAAGCAATGGCCTTTCGTTTGGCTCAGCATGGAAGTAGAAGCCAATATGATTTGATTAGTAGATTCGAGGACGGGCCAGCGATTTTGTTGCACGATTGTTTCAGAAACGAAGTTTTCAGAGCTTCCGGTATCGACTAAAGCTGGTAGAGGTACACCATTGACAATTATTTGAGTAACTGCTTTGGCAAGACTGGTTGGGGCTGCAGCTGTAGTTATGGCAGAAGAAAGAAAAGGAGTAGCAAAAGAAGCATGTTTCGATTTGTCACTCGAACGGCATACTTTGTGGAAATGTCCTTTTTTCCACAAGACTTACATAGAGCATCTTTCGCAGGACACTTATAGCGCGGATGACGATCGTATCCACAAAAGAAACAATTCGTACGAGCAACGGTAGAATGGGTTGATTCAACAACGGCTGCACCGTAGGAACTGGGAACAGATTGGGTAAACGAAAGGGCCTGTTGTTGAGCGAGATCAAGTGCTTTCGCCTGATTGAAAGCGGATTTCACATCAAGTGATTTATGTTCTAGTAATCTTTGACGAATAGAGCTGGAAATTAGTTCGCTTATGAAAGCGTCATGAATAGCGTCTTCTTGATTCTGCTCCGCGCTAACAGCTTTAAAATTACAATCCTTTGCCAAATTACGGAGTTTCTGCATGAACTGGTCGAGATTTTCAGCGTGGGATTGTTTACAAGTAGCAAGTAAATGGCGTGAAAATATTTCATTCTTAGGTTGAACGTATAATGAGCGCAAAGCAGATATGGCGGTTTCGTAGTCGGTGTATCCAGAAATGAGTTTGTAGACGGAGGGAGACAGGAAGTGGATAAGAGTTTTCAATTTATCAGGGTTCAATGATTGAATTATGTCGAGGAAGTTTGTGAACGTTAAAAACCAGTGTTCCCAAGATTCAGTAGCATCGCAGGAATTCGGATCAATATCGAATCGTTCAGGGCGAAGAAGACGGTCCATTTTCTAGTTGATTAAATTGTTGTAAAACAGAATAAATGAGCAGCCACACGGTTAGAAGACAACGCCTGATTGTAAGGCTTTAATCAACTAGAGAACACGAGTATGAGCTATAACAGAAGGAAAAAGGTTAGATGTGTAATACGATAAATTAAGTGTGTGTACACAATAAAAGGAATGTCAAAACAACACTATTTAATGCATCGAAATGCTATTTTCTACCTCTGCGACACGCCTGCGCGCATACGTATGTCCTCGGGGCGAACAGCTCCATTTGGTCAGCGCAGAATGAGACCGGTGTTTTGACACGTTTTGATTAAAGGATGTTCTGTTCAAACACTTTGTGCAGCCACTATAGCTAATCGAAATGGCAGAGTGCTTTGGCGGATTTTCAACTCGTTTGCTATAGCAATCTTCTATCATTTTCTCCTTTGCAGTTCAATAATGGCCGCCTTGGCATCGTAAGAACATTATTCTTCTAGAATCACCCCCAACGTAGAGCCTCAAAACTTGTGAAGGGTCTAAAATTTCCTATGCTACGAGGATCGACTGCGTAACTGCAACTTATTCTCAGTGCATCAGAGATGATCTCATTCTAGCTTATCGAATCCTGGCGGAACCGCTTCATCCTTGTAAATCAATATTGTCGTCTCGCTCAAATCAAACAGTGGTTACCGCCTCAAAATTGCACAACAACAGAGTAGATTAGATCGGCACCGTTACTTTTATTCCTTCGGATTTTCAATCTCTGGAATTCTCTTCCAACCGAAATCGTAGACGCACCATATCTTCATGTCTTTAAGCATCGTCTCGATACTCACTTACATTGTCTCAACTTCTCGTCATGCTTTAAAAAATTTCCTTTCTTTCTCTATCTCACAAATTGTCCAGGCTTCACCGAAGGACGTGGTGGGTTTGAATGCGTTAGCGCGTTCTTTCTATCCAAAAGCCACTGAGTTCCTGTGACAGTGTATTCTATATGCGATTCAGGCTATAAGGCCTTTTTGCAATCATTTCCGACCTACTATACAAAATATCCTGCAGTTATCTCCAGTCTTTTACGGTTTTTCTACTGCTGTAAACTATTGTCCTATTGTTCTCGAATGAAAGCAGAATAGATAATATCCCGTGTACGCTTCTGCACAACATGAATCGTGAATGACTTTCACCGAAAAAGCAAGCCAGGAGACTAGAGAATCGCCACAACATCGACAGTATCTCAGCCCACGTGCAGTTTCTAACTGTGCGGCACTTTGCCTGGATCAGGCTTGTGCTTTCATACATACATACATACAACATCGATCGGGAGTTCAGGTCTCCACAGGTTTTTAACAAACATGCTTTTGATCAGCTGCTCTGACGGTAGGAATCATTTTGGGATTCGTAAGAACCCTTTTAAAAATGATTGCAATCAAGCTTCGTGAAAGTGAATAGAACTGCATCAGCACGACAACTTATTCACGGATTTCACTGCTTTGACCCGTAACAAGCTTTCTTCAACTCTGTACTTAACAACATACGAAACTCAACCAACCGAGGGTTTAAAATTTCTGGGAAGATGTCCAACGCTTAGCAGAATTTTTATGCGATGTTCTCCTGGACTCTGTTGCTGATCGGGAAGAGCTGTGCTCACAAAGGATTGACCTTTGTTATCTATCCAGCAAAGTAAAAGTAAATTTTCGAATACGAACCGTTTTTAAATATTTCGATCAGCCTTTCGATTTGTGTTCGAAAGGGAGCACATGTGGCTCAACATGCGTAGTGAGACGCATGACGCGCATTCCGAAGCGGACAGTCGCTTTTATTGTTTTTCTGTTATATGAAATGAAAGCAAAATACACATATGGTTTCGCCATGCAATTTATCATTTTAATGAACCATTATCAAACTCGAGGGACAAAATTGTAGTGACATAAAAGTTCGCGTGAGGTGAGCCACGCAATCCACTTTTCATTGAACGCAAGACTCGAAATCAATCTGAAGCTGTGTTGCAACACGACACAAAGTCAAATATTGTTTTCACTAAGTCAGTATTGTGGAGTAAACATGTTTTGAAAATATCAGTGAATATTTCGGTTGGGTAAAGCAACTCCATCCATGGCAATGATAATTGAACTCGGTGTCCTCAAAAACAATGACCTCTCATTCGCCCCCCGTTACGCCCCTTCGGTCAACTCGGTAAAGGGGTTAGTGTTCACTTTGCACTTTTGACCGTTCAAATCTCACCTGACCTATCGACCGTTGTGATCATGATATAAATTATGTCCGCATCCAAAAAACATTTCACTGTGGACCATCTCACATGTAACACTCCGGCTTTGTTCTGTTTTTGCTATGGTGGGATTAAGAAGAACGCTAACGAGTGTGGATTGCACGGATGTGCAATTGTGGTTTTTCATTATTGCATAGATGACGTGCTAAATTGCCGAAGGTACTGAGTTGCATGTGTTAACACGCTGGAGTCTCACGGACATTTTCTTATCTTCTTTCATATCTGTATTGGAATGGACAACCTGGCGCGCAATCTTTCACTGTTTGTCACTTTGTTTGGATTCAGATTCGTGGTTTCATACATACCTAGCCAGTGACTAGTACGACCGACCGTTTTTGCCCCATCATCCACCGGCAGATTATAGCAACTGATTTGGGCTATTCCATATCATAACACTTTGTCTTGCTTGGCACTTTGTCTGGCTCCAGACTTGTGCTTCATGATGATGATGATGATGATAACACTGGCGACAGGTTATCCCAAGTGTCCACTGCAGGTAAACTAACCACCCTATGAGATTTATTGGAACTCCTGCTGGAAGTCAAGCAATCTTCATCGAGCAATTGCGAATTGTTATCCACGGATTCTGTGGCCGCCACTAACCGAGTTTCAATTTGATTCCGTAAAAGTAATGTGACATTTGACATATGAAGAGCTATGTCATATCGATCTGTGGTTTGGAAGATAACGTCGACGATTGCTGCACAAAATAACTGCTTTAGAATTTGGCAAATACTACCACATTATTCTTTTACTTAAATCACGTGACCACACATTTATGTTACAGTGAGCACACTGCAAGCGCTTTGATGATCGCACGTCCCTTTTTCACGTTTGTTACCGCTGTCTTAATGTGGTAATAGACGAAGTGATAGACTTTCTGACTCATCTCGGTGTCAAGAGAATGTGAACTTACTTGCATTTACTATTGTGCGGCTGGCTCCACGGGTGTATTAACCGGCTTCATTGATGGCTCGAATCATGCCATCCCACACGCGTCGATCGGAGTCGAGATCGCTGCAAATCGTGATCCAGTCGCGTTCCTACCTTCGAACGCCGTAGACGGTACGCAGTCCCAGGGAGTCTACATATTCCTTCACAGCCAGGTTTTCACTTGACTGCATTGTCGCCAAGTACAAGCGGGCTTGGGGTCGAGTTTCGTGAGCGCTGAGTCTGTCTTTCGAAGAATGTGGCGAAACCAGTGCAGTCTTCGCCGTTGGATGTGAACGGAAAGCACCAATGATCGAACGCTTATAGAAATCGTACATCCTGTGACCTAAGCGGCCACGTCTCACATCCATAAAGCGGAACAAGGCGGATCGCTGTCTTAGTTTTGAGGCTGATCCCGGGCCTGCAGCAAATTGTGCCTTTCAACTGCAAAAACGCTTGCGCGCACGACCTACCCTTAACTTCACTTTATTTTTTGCTGTCCTTTGGGCAACATACTGGAACCGAGGTATTTGAAGACTGGAACATACTCCATCGGGCAGCCCCGAACTTTTAGTTGCTGGACCCCTGTTGTAGCGGTATAAAAATGTCTTGGGTTTTGCTGCGTTTATTTCGAGGCCGACTTTTGAAGAGCAACTAATGCGGTCTAAAAGCCTGTGCAGCATTTCGACATTTTAGCCAAAAACAACTGCATCATATTTCAACCCCTTGATAGTCCGTTAACTCCTGGTTCATAATCCAGTCGACGACATAGTTTAACAGAACCGGGAATAACGGACAGGTTTGTTGTGCAAATCCTGATGACAATAAATGACGCAACTCATATTACCCTCTGCGTCTAGACAACGGGGTGTTCTTATACAATATTGCACGATGGACAATTGTGTTGTATTTCTTTGCAGCATCGGTAACGTGTTTAATTGATTTACCAAAGGTATTGAGCTGCACGCGGAGGAGCACTGTCTATGCCTGGGCAACCTGACAGTATCTTAGCCAATACACAGTCTCTGACTTTAGTGCACTTTGTCTGGATCCAGGTTTGGATTTCAAACATCACATTTAACGAATTCGTTTGTGACAATGCTTCATTTAGAAGCTATTTATTTTTAATAGAATGCGTAACGTGATCCCGAGTTCTTTTCATTTTTCTTCATAAGTTTTCTTTTAGCGAAAATGTAAGCTTTATCAGAAATATGATATCATCAAGCCGGTCTTAGAGCATGAAACCTGTCATCTTACAACCTAGAACATGAATGCCATGAATAAAGGTATCGATCGTGAAATTGCATAAATGTTTTATTTTGCGCATTTTGTGAATTCGACGAAAAAACGATCTACCTATGCCACTTTGGTTTCTCCGATACATTTTACAAAGTTGACCATGATTAACTTGTTTTATCATCATATATTGCCCGGATTTTGCCCATATGTACAATTAGTTTTTTTGTATTTTTAATCCTACGTTTGTTTTCATTTTCAGCAATTAACGTGCAAGATGCCAGTCAAAGCTTTAACTCATTCTTTGTTGAATCTCGGTGTGGTATTAAACTCCGATGAGCAGCCAAATCGCTCTGAAGGTTGCCGGTCTCAATCAGCGTTCTCGTTGTCATCACACGTAAATGATATCGATTCGTCAAGCAAGAATAATAATGCATGTGTTCGGATCTCATCCAGCTCTGCTGATCTGAATGAAACTGTAAAAGACGATGCCTGCGATACCTCGACATCAAACGCGCTGTTACATAGGGCCTGGAAATCGCTCGAATTCGGTTGCCACTACAGTGCTAACACGCTACTCAGGGTGAAATCTCTCGATGCATTCGATTCACCTGCATGTGTTGATCATCTTGCGTTAGAGACGAATAAGTGTGATGAAATTGTTCCCAACAAAAATCTCATCCACGTGGAACGCAACAATTCTGTTGGTTCTACGCAAGATTCTTATGAAGATTTAGACATTCTGGCTGATTCTCAGTCTCAAAGCGACCTGGATGGTGATTTGCTACCGGGTTCTCGTAGGCGTAAACTTGCAAGATCTGAAGATAGCGAACTTTCTGAGTCGGAGGACGATATGTTATCGGCTGAAGAAAAATCAATAGAAGAAAGAGAAGAAGAAGAAGAGAAGAAAGAGAAACGGGTCGAAATCGATGAAAGTACGTCCAATCGCGATCCAATCAAATCGGAACTCGAGGATGAATTATCTGGGACTCAGGAAGAGAAAACGAAAGATTCTGAATTGGACGCTGATCAGGATAAGTCTAATCCGGCCTATGTGCCACGCACAGGAACTTATTTCATGCATGACTATCGAGAATCAAGTGACGAAACCAAAAAGCACAAAGCTAAAAGCCGGGCTGATCGGGATACTTGGCAACATGACAAGTTCAAGTATTATGACCAGGCACCGAAATCTAGTCGAGCGTTGATACGCAAATATGGTTACGATATCCGGAACGAATCGCCTCAAGGTGAAAATGATTCTACAAAGCAGACAGCTCCCAAAGCAGTCGTTTCAAATGTTGCTAGGTTCCCAAGAACAAGCCGAAAGTTGACACGCAAACATGGTTACGATATCCGGAGCGAATCGCATCAAGGTAACAATGATTCTGCAAAGCAGACAGCTCCCAAAGCTGCCGTTTCAAATGCTGCTAGGCTCCCAGGAACAAGTCGAGAGTTGTCACGCAAATATGGTCACGATATCCGGAACGAATCGCCTCAAGCTAACAATGATTCTGCGAAGCAGACAGCTCCCAAAGCGGTCGTTTCAAATGCTGCTAGGTTCCCAAGAACAAGTCGAAAGTTGACACGCAAATATGGTTACGATATCCGGAGCGAATCGCATGAAGGTGAGAATGATTCTACAAAGCAGGCAGCTCCCAACGCAGTCTTTTCAAACGCTGCTAGGCTTCCAAGAACAAACCACGCTTGTAATGAACAACCACGCAGGCCCCAAGGTAATGGTCGCGAAAACCGTTCTCGAAACTATAAAGAAAGCAATTTTATTCGTGGCCGTTTCACAAGATCAAGCGACTATAAAGAGGGACCGGTTCGCGGTACAAGTGGTCCACGTGGCTCTGAGGCGAATGCTTCTCAGAGAAACGCAACTCGTGGTTCACGAAAGCAGTATAACGATTCCTCTGCGTTGGCACCGCAAGTTTCTCAAAATGAACCTAATAGACACATTGCTTCCAAAGACACGTTCCATGATGACAGAACGCAACTAACGAGTAAAGTTGCCCCGGAGAAGCCAGTCTTCACAGAATCCAAACCAATGCGTTATTCCAAATTTCGACAAACGGTTTCTCATTTGACAGAAACTGATCGGTCTCAACAACAATCTAATCAAAATGTACGGAATCAGAATGATTTACCAGAATCACATTATCGCTCTTCACACAGAAATTCCGCAGCTCCACATTCAGATTATGATCTAGCAAACATAACCAGTGAACCAACCACTATGAACCGAAACATTGTAGTTTCTCCCAACTTGACAGATTGCACAAGACAGTTTGTTACCGGTGGCCTGGGATATGATGGCAATCTTGATTGCCCTCCATATCTTGATGTTTTGCAACAGGGCATTCAGCAATTGAGTATCAATCAGCCATACACCCTTGTTCACCATGATCAATTCCAACCCATTCAACATGGCGTTCCTCAAGGTTTCTTCGCACACGGTAAGCATATTTACGGTTTTGAATAATCCTGTTCTTCTGGTATCATCTGTGTGTTCTTCCTAAATAATTACTTATCGGAATTAGTATGCTTCCTTTGTTTATGTGAAGTTTGTTAGTGGTTCTGAAAATTGGAATAGGCTACCGTTGGCTTCTCAGCATTGTTACCAAAAATATTGCGTCTGCAGCTAAACAACTGACTGAATGTCCTCCTCACCACTTATAACCCCTCAGATTTATAAGGTTTTAGCAAACTGACTCGTTTTAAATTGTTTACGCCGGTTGGTAATGGTTACCTAGATCTCAAACACCCCCCGGGAAGATATTCACTTAATAAACACGGTCTGCACGGATGTGCGTTGTGCAGCTAATACGGTGCTAAATGGATTTGCCACCGTTAGTAGGGTCATGCGAAAACACGCTGGAGTCTCATGATCGTTTCTATTATATTTTCATTTATCACATCTGTCTAGGCCTGGGCAACCTGGCAATATCTTAGCCCACGGTGCAGTCGATGGCTGTGCGGCACATTGCCTAGATCAGGCTTGTGCTTTCATACAAACGTGCATAATAGCTACGGTATTCATTCACAAGTCTGATCCAGACAAAGTGCCACATAGTCATAGACTGCATGTGAGCTAAGATACTGTCAGATTTCCCAGCTCTAAACAGATATAAGAGAGGGGAAAATGGTAGTGACACTCCAGCGTGTTTTCGCACGCAGCTCACTACTAGTGGCAAATCAATTTGGCACGGTGTTGGGTGCGCAGTGTTGTACATCAGCGCGACCGTCTGCATAACCTGTTTCTTCAGTCCCAACGTGAAACAAATGCAAGCTTAGTTATTTATTTGAATTAACTCCGAATTGCGGTTGCTCCAAACAGAAAATACCACTTAAATCTCGAAAGATTATTTCCTCGACCTCTGCTTTAGGTCTTGGACAAGTTGATATAGTAAGGAACGGGTCTTTTAATCCGCTGTTCATTGTTTTGTTTGAACTCACCATTGTATCAAGACAGAAATGTTTATATTTAAGTTCTGAAAATATTGATTATATATACACATATTGATTTTCGACCGTTGTAATCAACTTTGTGAATATTTCGATGGGCTTATCACAGATGTGTAGTCACAAACATAGTTGTTTCTGTAGATAGTTTTGGCGCACTAACTGTAAATATGCAGTCATTATTGAGGAGAATAATGTAGGATATCATAAAGTCATCGTTTCCAACAATTCAACTCAAACACATCTCACTGATGTACTTTTTAGGCATGCGAGCTTCCCTTCACTCATTTCGTTTTCTTTCTTTCGGTGTTTGGCTTGAACTGGTTTCTCGTTCCTTTCCAAGTGCGAATCTCCTTGTATCAAAGTCATTTCACGCACAAGTTTGATTTCCTCTCTCTTTGCAATAAGGGTATTAAAAAGGTTAAGATTGGAAATCCCTAAACCCCGGGTCTGTGTTGTGCTGTTAGATTGTCGTAAATCTAAACATGTCGACACCCTAACTGACTCCACCACCTCTACCATCTTTGTCACCGTACTATATTTATCACAATGCGTTTACTGTCCTTTCTAGCACAATATGAACCCAATCACCCTGAATTGGTCTACAGCAAACGCCCAGTTCTCGGACGCCCGCCGATGCAATCGTACGAACAGCAAAACATATACATTCATCCAACCTTCAATCAGAACGGCTAAGATTTAGCTATCAACGTTATTGACATTTTAATCCGTTTATTATTTTTTGTTTAATACAAAGTTCGTCGCACTTTTTATCACGCTTTGGTTCACATCAAGGATGGGTTACTTTTAGCTCTACTAATTGTGTCAAGTGAAATTATTTTTACGGTATGTATATCGGACGGACCGCTAGATAACTGCATACAAGGATTGAGGAGAACAAGAAGTACAGGATTATAGAGCGTTTCGGGTATTGATCAAGGACTCAATATTAGCTGAACATGCGTTGGACACTGGCCACAAGCGGGCTTCGACAATGTAGATGTACTGTGGTATAGCATTAAGCCTTATGTTGAACGCTTGCACGTGGAGGTAGTTGATTCATTAAGGATGGAATGCACGCGACTTACAAGATAGGCGGGGTTGAAATCTCCACAATATAGGACCCCGCGCTGCGACGCACAAATATTAATTAAAGTTGCACGTGATCACAATTAAAGTTGAGGTTACAAGGTTGTCACAGCCGGGGGGCAGTGGGGATGAGCTCATATTGTCCATAAAATGCTCCCATATGGCGTGCGTCTCAAACAGCCTCTGACAACCAAAGCCCAGATCCTGGCCTGCCCGTGGCGGAACTGCTTCTACTGACAGGAGAAAGGGCGAAGGCGGGTGACTGGCGCCTCAAAACCAGTTTGCTCCGGGCAGATGGAGCTCGTCAGCCTGGGAGGGCAGTCCATCTAAGGGAAGGAAAACCCTGATTCCAAACCTCCGCTGCCTTGCGGCATACCCGATTGCGGGAAAGGCTTCGCGAGTGAACCCTGAGGAAAAATCCCTGCTGTCTTGCAGGTTGCACCTGGCCGTGCAAAGGCTAGAGAGGCGTAGTCGAACAATCGCCGAGGCACTTCAAGAGAGGCGCAAGAACCCTCAAAATTGTCACCGGCTCTCGCGAAGGAAAAATCCTCCGCCTTGCGGGAAGACTTTTGAGTCAAAGGCTCCGGGTGGGGTCCCGTAAGCTAAACACCTTCTTCGGCCTTGGCAACCGGGTAGTATGTCGCCTTCAACAAGAACCATGGAACCTACTTCAACTTCATCGTGTACCCTCTTCATGGTATTCTTGTTGGCACATCGTCTGTAAAGACTTGTGTAATAATAATAATTAAAGTTGACCAATTTTTAATTTATTTGATAACCTAGTTAGCTTAACGTGTTTGTCACAAGTTTAGACGCACACGTATGAACCAGTATCAATTGAACTTGACCGATTTCAAACTAACCTGACTAATACCCTTGGTCCGACGAAGAATCTGAGTCAGAAGTGGAGTGCTCTAACCCATTGCAATGTGTTGCTCACATACCCCGCACTTACATACCACCACCGGTTTGTGTCTGTTTGCCGTCATCAGGTGGAGACAGTAAGATTAGGTTCCGTGAGCCTCAAGTATAACTTTGTTAACCACTTGTCCACTGTTTCAAGGCTCACTGAACCTAATCTTACTGATGATGGCAAACAGCCAGAAACCGGTAGTGGTGTGTAAGTGCGAGGGATGTGAAGCTGGAAAGGTTCACCTCAGAGATTAATTGGGGAGACATCGACAAACGGGTACAGTACATATGCATGGGGTAGTTAATGTTGGCTAGGGTGCCCCTGGAGTTTGTACAACGACCATAATAGAAGTTAGGAGAGGGAACACGATTAGACAACGTTTGACCAGACGCAAATATAACGCCCCATCCCACAATATGCCCCAAGTCTTCCTCGCTTGCCAAATGATGAACATTAGTGCAGTGATTTCAAATATGCTCCAATAAAAACTTTTAATAGGTCTCTGTTTATTCTTTGATGATAGAGCGAATGAACACAACTCATCATGTCAACCGTTTTGTGTAGTTCAAACTCCCACCCGGGATAAAGTCGGATGGTTGTTACCGTTAAAAATGTCATTAGAAACAGACACAATGCCACATATCACATGATTCATCGCCACCTGTTAAGTACGACTCCAGAGAAGCCACACCAATAACTTCAGTTTACACCCCGTCATTACTCACGAAAAATACAATTAAGTGTATCTATAAAAACGCATACAGCATTTTCACCAAATTAATCGAATTTTCCAAGATTTGAAATGAAACGGTGCCAGACATAGTTGCATTAACAGAAACGTGGTTCCATGCCTTATTGTCTGATAATGAACTCTGCTCAGCATGTCTCTATTCCGGCGTGACCGCTTAGGTGACGGCGGAGGAGCAGCACTCTACTTCAAGCAATCGTTTATCTGTAGAGCTATGAACGACGTGATCCTTAATATCACTGACACACTTTGGTGTTCTCTGACTCTTACTTCAGGAGACCAATGCATTATTGGAGTGATCTATCGTTCTCCAGCAGCAACTCTCGACCTAAACAATAAACTGATTAATGCTTTGCACTATGTAACAACGCGGTACAATACTCAAATATTGATAATGGGGAGTTTCAACTTTTCCCAGCTCTATAGCCGGAATGATCATCGATCAGATACACTTGAATATGAACTTCGAGCAGTCTTGGATTACGCACCCCTTTATAACCACGCTTTTGGATTTACTCGTATGAATGGATCAGACCGGCCGTCTACCTTGAACTATCATCGTCCCATTGATTTTGATTTTATTTATACACATATAAACATTTGTACCTAGAGTTTCACTCAATGGTTATTGTAAATTTAATTGCTTTTTCAACCTTAAATCTTGAATGCCGTTTTGGCAGCGATTTCATAATGGCACGTGATGCTCAAATATGCATGGCTCGATTTCACTTCAGATGCATATAATAAATGGAATATCCATAGTAACGTGCTGCTGACATCCCCGTACCTACAAATCACGACCGATTCCTGCTGTTTGCCATCATCAGGTGGACTTTTTTAACACTGTCTTACTGAACCTAAACTTACTGCCTCCACCTGATGACGGCAAACAGCCAGACACCGGTAGTGGTGTACAAGTGCGGGGTATGTGAGCAACACATTACTTTGGTCATCCATAAGCGCCTTGAGTTCTTGGCTAAGAATCACTATTTGAATCTGTGTTTGAACACCGTGGTTCGTTGTACGAACCCTATGTAACAGTGGCATTCAAGTATAACTTTGCATTAACCCACAGATTTCAAATTGACATGAGAATCGGTATATATTTTTCGCGGTCGAGAACCGATCTGCATGCAAATCCCACTTGGGCATCGCCTTATAACCATGCATTCTGGAGAGTGGTGATCCTTCACGCTTTCGACAATATGCAACACCCGCTTGATTTACATTGTGTCCGGTGTCTGTGTGGCCTTGAGAAATCAGCGCAGGTCTCTTGGTATCACCTATTTTTTCGAGTTCAGCTAAAATTCGGGTCTTTACGTCATGCAAGCGGTCGATGCGACTCGCTGCATCCATTCATTGGACGTTACCCGGTTGTATTGAATAGTATAATAAATTCACTCAAAAGGATCGGGGGACTGGTTATCGACCAATTTACTAGATGCCTGTAAGTAAAGGTCTTGCAAACCGCTATATTGGTCATGGGCCACAAGACAATGCATTGTCTTGTGGGTAAAAGTCCTCTGTAAAAATTAAGATCATATTGGATTACCGGTTTAGACACTCATCACACTTTAATCTGCACAACAATCAGCCTTCACCCCAGAGGCAAAGCAAGACTAAAGCAATACCGATAATTGATTTCTATTTGTAGTTTATGCTGGATACCGTGACTCGCTAGCCCTATATGCGAGTCGAGCTGGGGTGCACTTTAAGTAAAATCCATACTGCGTAGATGCGAAGTGCATTAGCGCTGAGTGGTAATCACGAGCTTTCGAGTGATTTACAGAACACCACCTTCTGACACAATACACGAGCAAGAAGCACGGAAAAGACCGGCAACAAAAATTGCGAACCCGTAATAATAATTCGGGTTTCCAAAGGATTGCGCATTAGAACAGCTCGAGCGACAACACATTCGGAAGCATGAGAAGATGGACAACGTCAGCCGCTATCGAACGATAGGCAACTCGTCAAGGTCAGCCAAACGAGCCTTGCGTTGTGAGGGCTTAAATTGTTGGCACAAATCAGATCGAAGTGATAACCGAGGCAGTGTGGTGGTTGCTTAATATGCCGATAAAGATAGGCGTGTTTTATCCTTTGTCTTGGGCGTAATCGGTTTTACCTTGTGTTGTGGGACTCATAGGTGAACGCGATTAGCGCAGGACAGATTGACTTCAGGGATGGTTTGGGTGTGAAACGCGGGGGTAACGTGCTTATTGTTGGAACCATGAATCGGAAATGTATTACGTGACCGGATGCTCGCCAACTGCCACCACCCGTTACAATACGACGGCTGTCTCTAAGAGATGTAACGTCGCTTTAATCGATACGTAGCACGATTTTTTAGACTTAAAGAAAATTTCTAAGAGTTTAGTAGCACAGATGGATTCTTTATCACTGCTAACCCGAATGGGTTAAGTAGATATCGATAATCCCAGCAAATCATGAGCTCATTGAGATACTTCCGGTTTCATTCACACTGAAAACAGCGTACGCAGAGCAAATGGTAGTCAGACTCCAGCCTGTTTAGGCATGCAGCTCACTACCTCTGGCCAATCAATTTAGCACGGTGTTAGGCGCACAGCACAAAGTATTGCATGAAAGCACATCCTCATATCTGTCTAGGCCTGGGCAACCTGACAGTATCTTAGCCCACGTGCAGTCTGTGACTGTGCGGAATTTTGCTGGATCAGGCTTGTGCTTTCATACCATATCATACGCAGAGCAAATAACGTAGTGTTCATTTCCATTTTCCCGATATTCAAAATGGAATTTAATGAAGGAATTAAAAACAATATTTCTCAAAACGAGTGCAAGACGCTTTACTCAAAACGAAACTCAGGAAACAGTTTGAAAGCTGATTATAAGATTTGTTACAGCATTAACAAAATCATTAAAACGTCTTACATGACCCCTGCTCGTTTGAAGTAGAATTTTAGAATCGAATGTTCCACGCAAATTTTATTGAAAACCAACAATTATCGGATAATGTACATTTAAAATAGACCACGACATGCACTCAAAAAATTGACACAGAAAATCAATTTATCGTTTTTTGAAACCGTACTTCTTTCGCTCGTAGAATAGATCCGTTTTAGCACTACCCAGGTTTACGATTTTGGGGCATCCATCCCGCTACAAGTAAACAGATAAACATACAATTGATTTCAACTTACATCTTTTTCCATGCACGTGCAATGTCTGCAGTAGTATGCGTCTGACACGCCCGGGCCACCGCAAATCACACATCGACCCTGATAGGAGCCATAGTTGCATTCATCACATATGCGAACGAGTGTATTCGGACAAACGTAGGAATCACAAATGACACATTTTCCATCACACTTTTCGCACAAACGACCGATAGCTGTAAGGGTTTGGTGCAAACTGAAAAACATACCAACACCTGGCTGTTTTCGACAGAAAATCAAATCTGGGTGATGTTTAGCCATGGAGATGTGAGCTGAAATGAAATGGGATTGATTGAAAATCAGATTTAATTGTTGGGCGAACGTGGGCTAAGATATCGAGTCGAGTTGCTCGGATCTGAGTAATTTTAGGAATTGATCATGACAATAGGATTATCAACAAAAGACAGGTCTGGAGCCTGATAAAGTGGTTGACAACATGAAATAGGAAAAGCAGATAAGCAAATGCGTAAAAAGCACGATGTTACCTGCATAGTATAAAAGCACTGCACGATTGCAAGTACATGGTGTTGAGGTATATTTGAAATGATTTTCGCAAAAGAGCTAGCACCACCATTTCTTCTATTATGTTGCCTCTTGGACAGACATCTATATTAGCAATGCGACCACCTAATCCGATCAGTTATTCGCTGGTAATGGGGGTCAAAAACAATTGAATACCACATTATTAGCGATGCCAGATTGATGTAGCACGATGTTGTTCATTCAGGCTGAAACCAATAACCACCGATGTTGAACGGTTAGCTAAATTCAGTACTGAAATAGTGCTGCTAACTCGTGCTAAATTGAGTTGGCGCATCGGGGTGTCATGTGATTGTTTGTTGTATACTTTCTATATACCGTTGACTAACACATCTTGTTTGCATTTCAGCTATTGTACGCTCATTCTTAGAATAGTAAAGCGTTGCTTACTCCACTCAAACCCGTCTTCCTTCTCTACTTAATTCGGATCGTATAAAGAACGTTACAATTTACTATTCTAAGAATACAATGGAATCAACTCTGCGTCCAAGATTTTTCGATGCTGATCCAAACTCTCCAGACGCCACTAAACGCTGGAATCACTGGTTCCGGACTTTTAACACGTACCTCAATTCAGTGGATTCTGACAAGCTCGATAAATTGGAAACTCTCATACATTTTTTGGATCCATTGGTTTATGACTATGTCGCGGACTGCAAGGATTATCACTCTGCAGTCAATACTTTACGTCAAATATATGTTCGTCCTAGTAATATTATCTATGCACGATACCTCTTGCAAACATGTAAACAAGAAAATGGACAAGACGTTGACCAGTTTGTTCAAAAGCTAAAGTCTTTAGCTAAAGACTGCGAATTCAAAGCAGTCACTGCGGCTGAATATCACAATGAATGTGTTCGTGACGCCATAATAAACGGGATATTGTCCCATTCTATCCGCGAAAAACTCTTGGCTCATAACGATCTTTCCTTGGACGAAACACATCAACTCGCAAGATCGCTTGAACTGGCACACAAGCAGTCACAATCATATGGAAACAATCAGTCGTTTTCATGCTCAACTGCTCCGAATCATTCTGAAAGTGTATCTAAGTTATCACCACGATCTGATGCTTGCGATAAGGAGGTTAATTTTTCAGCACTGTCTACTCAAAGTTGCTATTTCTGTGGTCGGACAAAACATCCTCGTTCTAAATGTCCAGCGCGAGAAGCTATTTGTAATCTTTGCGGCAAACGGGGTCATTTTCAACGTGTATGTCGCTCAAGTAACACAGGCAAACACCATACTAATTCAGTTATATCATCTTTATCGGTTGCGGCCGTACCTGATTGTTTATCACGTACAATTACAACCGTCTCTGTAAACGAAACACCCCTTCGAGCTCTGATCGACACAGGAAGTTCTTGCAGCTTTATCAGCTCCGAGGTATTGAAACTGCACACTTGGAAGGTTTATCCAGCCAAATCAGTCGTCACAATGGCATCAACTTCAATGTCTTGCCAAACAACTGGTTACTGCTCTGTTTCTATCAAATACCGAGGTGACTCCTATGGGAATGTTAAACTGTTTGTACTTCCCAATCTTTGTACAGATATCCTACTTGGACATGATTTCCTGGGTCTTCACGATAAAGTTGAAATTCCATTCGGTGGAAGCCGTGATACTTTCGCTCTTTGTGGCCTGGCTGCCGCAGTTGTGGAATCGCCGCCACTTTTTGCCAACTTATCTCCTGAGTGCAAACCGATTGCAACAAAATCTAGGCGGCATCACCCGGATGATGAAAAATTCATATGTGCAGAAGTCAACCGTTTGTTAGAAGAAGGTATAATAGAACCTTCGACATCTCCGTGGAGGGCTCAAGTACTTGTTACGAAGAACTCTAATCACAAACAGCGTATGGTAGTCGACTACAGTCAGACCATTAACCAGTTCACTTATTTGGATGCGTACCCATTACCACGTTTAGACAAAATGATTGAAGAAATTTCACACTTTCAAGTATTCAGTACTCTTGACCTTCTATCTGCTTACCATCAAATTCAGATCGCGGCTTCCGATCGGCCTTATACTGCCTTCGAAGCCGGTGGTGGTCTGTTTCAGTTCCGTCGTATACCATTTGGTGTCACTAACGGCGTGGCGTGTTTTCAACGAACTATCGACAATCTCATTCAACATGAAAAGCTGAAAAATACATACGCATACATCGACAACGTAACGGTATGCGGTAGCACTCAAGAAGAACACGATTTGAACCTGGAACGTTTTCTAAATGCCACAAAAAGATATGGTATCACACTCAATAATAATAAGTGCATCACTTCCTCAACTGAGATATGTCTTCTAGGTTATAAAGTTTCGAAGGGTACCATAAGACCAGATCCAGAAAGAATGGAACCCATCCGCCGGCTACCTTACCCGCGTACTACGAAAGAATTACAGCGGGTTATTGGTATGTTTGCTTATTACTCACACTGGATACCTTTATTCTCAGACAAGATAAATAAACTTGTCAAGAACAAAATATTCCCTTTGCCGGAAGAAGTCAAGACTACCTTTGATAACCTAAAGATTGAACTTGAAAACTCCATGCTAATTACAATTGACTATGATGAACCTTTGGTAGTAGAAACCGATGCTTCGGATATAGCCATTGCTGCTTCTCTGAGTCAAAACCATCGTCCGGTTGCCTTTTTCTCAAGAACTCTCAATACAAGCGAGAAAAATCACTCTGCCGTCGAAAAAGAAGCATACGCTATCGTGGAGTCCATCCGAAAATGGCGACATTATCTTCTAGGCAGACCATTCAAACTGATAACCGATCAACGTTCGGTTTCCTTCATGTTTAGCGTCCGCCAGAAAAGTAAAATTAAGAATGACAAAATCCAACGTTGGAAAATAGAGCTATCGGAATACAAATATGATATCATATATCGTCCAGGTACGGAGAACCATGTCGCTGACACTTTGACCCGTAATGTGTGTGCATCAACTTCGAATTCAGATCAGCTCGAAAAGTTGCACAGCTCACTTTTCCACCCAGGGATCACTCGTTTTTTCCATTTCATTCGATGTAAAAACCTTCCATATTCTATTGATGATGTCAGACGTGTTATATCCAACTGCAAAGTCTGTGCAGAACTGAAACCAAGATTTTTCAAATCATCCGGTAAGCTAATTAAAGCCACGCAACCATTTGAACGTTTGAGCATAGATTTTAAAGGTCCGTTACCATCTTGTTCACGCAACCGCTACATGCTCACATTAATCGATGAATTCTCGCGGTTCCCATTTGCCTTTGCCTGTGCCGATTTATCATCAGCCACTGTAACTGAATGCCTTACACAACTTTTCTGCCTCTTTGGGATGCCAGCATACATTCATTCAGACCGGGGATCGTCTTTTATGTCTTCCGAAATCAAGAGTTTTCTGCTTGAGAAAGGCGTCGCTATGAGCCACACTGCGGCCTATAACCCACAAGGAAACGGTCAGGTTGAACGCCTCAACGGTACCATTTGGAAGACAATATGCCTAGCATTACAAACCCGTAATTTACCTCCAACTCGTTGGGAGCTAGTCCTACCTGAAGCACTTCATTGCATAAGATCATTACTATGTACGTCGATCAATTGCACCCCTCATGAACGCATGTTTCAATATGCTCGGCGTTCTACCGCAGGAACATCCTTACCTTCTTGGCTGACGACACCGGGTCCTGTACTTTTACAGCGATGCGACCGATCTTCTAAATACCAACCGTTGGTGAAGGAAGTACAACTATTGACCTGCAACCCACTATATGCACACATTGCTCATCAAGATGGTAAGACTGAAACAGTGTCTCTACGCCGCCTAGCACCAACAGTCAGAAATTCAACGCCGATTTCCCCTACTACGTCTGATACTCCAGTAATAACCGAACACCGTGAACAGTCTGATGTTCAAAATGCCAATCCTTATCTAGATGACCCATTATGTGTACCCCCCACCAAAATTGACCCTCAAATTTTGGAACAACAACAACGCATCCGTCCTTACAATTTGAGAACTCGAGAAGCTTGATTTTTCTGTGTTGACCTCATCCAGCACGAAAGATTGTCTTCCATTTCAAAGCCCGGGTGAATGTCATGATTGTTTGTTGTATACTTTCTATATACCGTTGACTAACACATCTTGTTTGCATTTCAGCTATTGTACGCTCATTCTTAGAATAGTAAAGCGTTGCTTACTCCACTCAAACCCGTCTTCCTTTTCTACTTAATTCGGATCGTATAAAGAACGTTACA
>JACCGJ010017442.1:0-14600 GCA_013407085.1 Atriophallophorus winterbourni
CAAAGGAGAGAACCGAAAGAAGTCATCGATTTCGAGACAACTTAATCCTTTGACAACCTTAAAGGTCTCTATGAGATCTCCCATAAGTTGCCTCCTCCTGAGCGAGAAAAGTCCAAGTGGTTATAGACGATTTTCATAACTGATGTATGCTAACCCTTGGATACCGTATTCTAAATGTGGCCTTACTATTGCCTAGTAGAGGGGCAATAGCACCTCAAGTGAGGCTGAACGTAATCGAGAGAGTTCCCTCCTGGCCTTTTTTGCTGCAGCAGCACATTGGTCAGCCTACTCAAAGTTTGCGGAGACTACGATTACTAGGTCCTTAGTAGACTTTACCCTACGGAACTCTGTGTGATCTGAGGGCGTAGACACAATCATGTTGCCTGCTAGTGTAGAAAGCAAGTGACTCTTATCTAGGTTAAGGGGAAGGTCCCACTTACCCGCCCATGCTGTTACAGCTTCCACATCACTTATCAGATCGGCGTTATCCGACCTACTTACAATTTTAACACTTGAGGCACTCCACTGAGTATCAGTGATTCCTCCGAGGGAGCACCGTGTTATAACCGATGCTGGAGAAAGAAAAAAAACACGGAGAACTCTGGCCTTTACTTGATTTACGGGATAACGCTTAATGGTAAACTGCATAAGCTTGTATAGTAATCAGGGAGAGTCATTTCATTGGTGTTGCTCGAATCTGCTCGTAGATTTTACCATTGAACTTGAAGTATGTTCGAAGCCACGGCTTGATCAATTGCATTAAGCTGTCTCGTGCAATCGATTTCTGTTGTGGTCAGTTCCTTTTCGTGGAGCAACGCTGATACGATTTGCTTCGCGAGTGCTTGATCGATTGATGTGAATAACGGCGTTACGTCGAAAGAAACCATTATTTTATCTTCATCGATCTTCATATTTTTCAATTTCTGTAGAAATTGTTCTGCAGAGTTCACGGCGTGTTCCGAGTCTGTCACCAGGTATAACAGTCTTCTTAGAAATTCTTTCGATAACTTGTAATTCGGTCCTCCTGGTAAGGAAACTGTCGGACGTAATATAATATTCTCTGTGTGTATTTTGGGTAATCCGTAGAATCTCGGTATAGTTGAGTCTTCTGATTTCATTCTTGTTTGTTCCATTCCATTCAGTTGACCCATAAACTTCAATTTCTTCAAAGTTGCGTTGATTTTGTTTTCAAGTCGTTTAGTCAGGTCTTCGTTCATTTGTCTGTATGTTGTTGTATCCTGGAGTAGCTGTTATGCATTTTCGATATAATCTGCCTTGTTCATTAGCACAGTCATTCTTCCTTTGTCGGCTGTGAGGATAACTATGTTTCGTTGTTGTTCCAATCTCTTCAAAGCTTTTGTTTCCTGTTCATTGAGTGCGTTATGTTCCAAATTCCTGGTGAGTGCAGGTACAATTCGTTGTCGGACTTCTTCTTGTGCTCAAGGTTTGCCGCTGGTGATACGTTGGTAAGCGGTAATAATTCGGAGTTTTTTTCCAGGTCACGCCGTTTGTTTAGCTTGTTTTATTTTGTCCTTATGACGATGGCGTCAGCTTCCTTTTGTGTTAATTCAGGTCCAAATGGGTGTTTACATAATCGCGTTTTGTTCCGGATAACGTTTGATTATTTATTGAGTCGTTTGTGTGCATCATCAATCATGAATTGTAGCCAATTACGAAGGCCGAATTACGGTTTAGTTCAAGTTTAGTTCACTCCAGTTCATTTCAGTTCCGTTTGCATAGGACAGTATGTGGCTAATGAGCCAATCGAGCGTCCAGAATTAATTTCGATGGAAAGCTGCATAGAAGCACCCACCATAGCCAAAACGTTTTTTTCTATTTGTCTGTTTGAAATCTCTGACGATCACGACGCTATGAGATTATCCGGATTGTATTTAGGAAGCATCGCGGAAAAAGAAAAAAACTTTTCTCGGGGCTCAAGGTAAAGAATTCGTTCATTGGGACGCCACTTAAACCCTTCAAGATCTTGAAGGTTTCTATCAAGTCAACCCTTAAACGACGGCGCCTAAGGAAGAAAAGATCGAAAGACATTAGACGCGCAGCGTACGGTTTCCCTCGTTGACCCTCAATCATGCGAGTCGTACGCTTTCAAGTCTAAGGATGTGATTTTTGTAGTGGGGACACCACGCTTGAACACATTATTCGGGATGCGGCCGAACTATTCGCTTGTACTGTTGCAGGAATACGTCGGGTCTTCTGCTCGATATCACTGATTTCAGCCGAGAAAGTACCTTGCGTGCACGCTGAACCCCAGCGGCACATTGGTCCTCTACACTTGATGTGACATGCGGTTGGATTAATTTTGACCTCCGATATTTTTGGATATAACTTTCTTTGTTTTCATCCGATGGGTTTGATTTTTGGATATCTATCGGAGAGCTCGCTACGTCGAATCTATTCATACAAGGATCATCAATCTGTGACGTGTCGTTCTTTGTGTACGTCAACAGAGGATTTTTCTACAGTTTGTTCGTTTATTTGAATCGCTTTTGTGTTTCTGCTGTTCGATTACCCCATCGGTTTTTATCACTGTCAGGAACTACTTGGAGAAATACACAACGTGATATCAAATTCATGCCAAAAATCTCAAAGGGAATCTGGCAAATTAGCAGCTAAATCGAGTGACGAAATTTTCCGACAACCCGTCATTTTCCGTCAACTCTGCCCAATACCACACAAACCAACCGCAGCCGTATCGATTTTTGTGCTCTGATTTGTACTTTTGGTTGACCCCGTTAACATGAAACAATCTGATGTTCGCGAAACGTGCGTCGTCTGCATGAAAGTCGTCAGTGGTGAGGTCAAATCTGTCACGTGTCAAAACTGTTCCCACAAATGCCACGCAAAATGCGACAAATCATTGACCTCGGATGCGCTATCGATCCTGATGGATGAAAACATGCCTGGTGTATGCTACGTGTGCAAAAGTTGTCGAGCTAAACCAAACGCAGATTTAACTGCTCGAACAAGTGTTGCGCAAAGCAACCTGGATGATCGGATGCTGAGCTTAGAGCTTATCATACAAACGTTGAAGACATCGGTAGAGACGCAAAATTCTCAGTTTGCCAGTATGTTTTTCAATAAATCGGAAACCACTGACGGTAATACCAGTCAGATAAACGCTAAATCTTCGATCTTTCAACACGAATGTTCAGCTGTTGCAACTGTGCCGGAGTGTCTTGAGGAGCGTCCTTTTCATCAAAAGGCCACCTTTACAAATGCGACTGTTAAAGGCCTGTCTGCCCAAAACATCCCTGGTTCGCAAAAAGATACGAAGCCAAAGCCACCTGCTCACCCGAAGGATCAGCGAAAACCCTCAGGTTCAAAACCAAAAGTCATCGTGCAAAACACTCCCAAAGTGGACACTATAGGTATTCGATCTAAGGTAGTTGAAACGTCCAGCAACCAGCGAAAGCGCCAAACACACAGTGTACATTCAGTCCATGGACTAAGTGTGATTTGCACCAACGTAAAGGAAACGAGTGCCACCTTACTAGGGGACAGGCTAAAGCACGATAAAGAAGAATGGAAAAGGTTGTGCAACAACATGGACTTGGAGCCAGTTGAACCACTATCATTGATACGACTAAGTCGTAAACCTACTTCTTCAAATCTGGACCAGCCAAGATTGCTTAGAATCACGGTTCACTCTGAAAGGGATCTTGAAAACATCTTACTATCCGCTTTTCTCCTGCGTAAGGAGCGTTCAGAGACCACTGCAAGGATCTTTGCTGATGTGCCCTGGTGGGAAAGGGCCCGAAAGGACCAGCAACAAAACCAAACGAAACAGAGGGATGATCGAAGTATAATCCTTTTGGGAGTTCCAGAAGCTGATGAAGCAACTGATAAAGCGGTGCAGCGCAAACACGATCAGTTACAATGGAGATTCCTCAGTGATATACTTGGTTTGCATGATGTAGCTGTGACGGACACGTTCCGCATCCCCAAATCTACGAATTATAAGGGCATCGGTCCTAAGCCCCTTAAAATAACGTTCTTGCGTAATGATATGTTGAACACGGTCAAAACTCGTTGGGAAAATGGCCGCAGAATAATCCCGCGAGAAATTAGACTAGGTGCATCGAAACACCATATTGGAAAGATAGATGCACCACTAAGTTCAATAGAAACACTACCAAGTCAATCAGTTGTTGACGTGTCAGAAACAATTTCAGCCGATACGATAGATCACTGTGTTCCAACAGTACAACCCCAAAACGATCAAGCATCCCTGCAAGCAAAAAACCTTCAGTTGCCGACTCTGGAGGAGTCGGCCTAACATATATTCCGCACTCCACTAGCCTTCTTCCCCACACCCCATCCTTGTTGAGAAAAACAACTATGAAATGCATCTACACCAACGCACAATGTCTCGGAAACAAAATCGGTGAACTACGTGCAGTTTTTTGAGATGTTAACCAGACATCATCGCCGTAACGGAAACGTGGCTGCAGACTCAGCAAACAAATAGTGAACTTGAATTACCAGGAATGTCACTTATTCGTCATGACCGTGAAACCAGAGGAAGAGGAGTAGCTTTGTATTATAGCCAAAACCTTCTGTGCCGTGAGATTACGGATCCAGACATCGTGTTACTGGATACACTCTGGTGCTCAATCCGACTAGCTAACGGCGAAGACTGTGTTTTGGGAGTAGTATATCGCCCACCGTCTGCACAGGAAACTTACAATCTGGCCCTACTGGATAAAATTCGCATGGTTACTTCCAGATACACTTGTGGATTTTTGATTATGGGTGACTTCAATTTACCGAATCTGCAGAGCAGCACCATTTACCCAGAACACTCCCTCGAGCGCGCATTCAGTGAGTTGTTTGACGATATTCCTCTTTATAACCACATTACATGTAATACCCGATACCGCGGAAACGATTTACCCTCACTCTTAGATCTCGTTCTGACAAGCAATGAACATGACATTGATAACGTTGCTTACGAAAGTCTACTGGGACTAAGTGATCACGTCGTCATCCAGTTTGACTATCTGTTTGAAGCTGTAAGAACAAATGATGCCCGTAAAAGAGTTAGGCGGATCAACACTATGGCGTTGAGTGATGCTCTGAAAAACACGTTTAACTGCCAACCGGAAACCAGCAACGTACATGAGTTTTGGATATGGCTAATATCTAATCTCAAAAGTTCAATCGAAGTGAGCTCCGAATTTGTCCTCAGGAACTCAAGAAAAAACTTTGAATTTAAATTAAGAAGCCGAACTCGTAAGTGGTTAACGGTACGAAACATTGCTTGGCGACACCATCGGCAAAACCCATCATCCGAGACCTGGGAAACATTCCGTTTACTGCGGAACAAAGTAAACAAATTTGTCATCCAAGACAAGTTGTGCTTCCAAGAAGTGATATCAAGCATGATGGAGCGAAACCCCAAAATACTATATCGTATGGTTAACGATCAAGCTAAGGTGAAACCTGGAGTAGCGTCCGTGAACACATCAGCTGGACCAACAACAACTGCAGCAGAAACTGCTGATGCTTTAGCCACGTTTTATTCATCGGTATTCAACCCGATACAACATGCAATAAACAGCCCAAATCCAACACTTTCAAACACGGTTGCCCTAAGTGAAATAAGTGTCACTGAGAAACGCGTCCTCCAAGGTTTATTTAATCTTAAAACCGGAAAGTCTCCTGGGGCCGACGGAATAACCCCGAAAATATTGAAGCAATTTGCGAGTTTGGTATACAAACCACTCACTTATCTGTTCGAGCAAACACTGGCAAGTGGAGTGATTCCTACAGATTGGAAACGAGGAATAATTTCTCCAATTTACAAAGGTGGAAATCGCTCCGATGTTTCCAATTACCGACCCGTTACTCTGTTACCAGTGATTTCAAAATTACTTGAGCGACTCATTGTTGACGATCTAATGAAACATTTCGAGAATAATCAGTTGTTTTCGAGGAACCAGCATGGATTCAGACGAAATTATTCCTGTTTGTCTAATTTACTGGTAACGCTAGATGATTGGACAAAATCGGTAGATAAAGGACAAGCAATACACGCGTGCTACTTAGATATTTCAAAAGCATTCGATCGTGTTGACCATTCCCTACTACTGCAGAAGCTTGAAAGGCTTGGTATCACTGGAAAGTTGCTGAATTGGCTAAATGACTACCTAACAAATCGCACTAACCAGGTACGTGTTGATGGTGCATTATCCAAACCAATTGCAGCAACTAGCGGAGTTCCCCAAGGCTCAGTCCTTGGTCCGATCCTCTTTCTGGTTTATGTCAACGAAATACCGGAAATTGTTCGATGTAACATTTCTTTATTTATCAAGTCATTTTAGAACGACGGTGCCTGAAAAGGATTAGCTTTATTGATTTAATGTGTGCTTAGTAAGTTTTTCTATGCTTAACCTTAATTACGCAATTCGCAAGACGCTGTACACATTCAAGTCAAACGATGTTCATGTTGTAGTCAAAACGTTATACTGGGACACAATATTCAAGACAACGTAAAACCTGCCCAAACATTTTTGGTCCTAAGAGTTAGAAAATCTTCTATTTTGGCTAATAGTCTACCCCTAAACCACACATAAAATATTCAGTAAGCGATGGTTCACTGAATCAACAAACCTGTTACATTCTAGGTACACTTCATTTCGATGAACATTTTCGTGACAACATTTAGAAAACTAACAATGTTATTCCAACAGGTTTCTCACTTTAGAAGTCCGCGTGAAGTAATATTTAGAAAAAATATGGACTGGGATGCTGGCAGATTTTGTTTCACAACAGTTTTTTAAAATAATTTTTAAACGATGCTTGTCCGACTGACAGGTCAATAGCTACCGAAAATGTATCTACAAACACCCTTGTATATTCGTACTACAATAGATTTTCCGAATTAATAGTTCACATCAGTTGCCCAGGACAGTAATTAGCTAACGAGCGAATCGAGCGTCCAAAATTTCTTTCGGTTGGTATCTGCAGAGAAGCAACTTCCACTGCCAAAACGTTTTTTTCTTTTTGTGTGTTATGTGTCCATGACGATCGCGAAGTCAAGAGATTATCCGATTTGTATTTAGAAAGCACCTCGTTATGAATAATGATGGAAAAAATTTCTCTTCACTAGTAGGGGTGATAAGAAAAGTTTTGTTGTTTATATAACAGAACTCTTAAGTATGAACATGAATTGAAGAGTTTTCCCAACGATTTGGTCAGTATAAGGTCGAGATACTTCGACATATTATAATGGATACAATCCGATTTCTCGGGTTTATTGACGCCAACACAGCTAAGTGCGTCATACACTTCTGACTCATTAGAGGATAACTCATCTATTGATAGGACACCAAAAGGTGGGATGCCATGCAGCCTAAACGATGCTTATAGTGATCTAATTCGTCGTTCAACGTTAATAAAATATCTGGAAATGTCAATCGCCTTAGATTGGTCTATATCAGCTATTCCGATTTTAACTCATTAATGCTTTCCGTGGTATTGCTTTTCCTCTGGCCCAGTTATAAAATATTTATGACTAGTTTTGTATCTCTATATAGAAATAATTCAAATTAATGTTTGAGCAAACGCTTCATTTGAATACAACGTTTAGAGCTGTTTTGCAGCGAGCCTAGCATCCATAAATGAGGGATATCTTTTATTGCTGACAGAGGCAATCCCAATTATGGGTAGACATACGTAATTATTGGTTCCAAGAGAGCGCCTTTGTTGCATTCTCACGCACTGTAGCGGAGCGTTCTTGTCTTCAAACTTGTAAGTGACGCCGAGATACATCATCTTCTCTTGTGCAGTGAATCTGATTTTTATAGCACACGAAACTAGCTACGCTGTCCTTCGGTTGTTACTGTGCACCAGTCATTCAAGCTTAATGTCAAGTCTCACTTGTCCAATTTATTTAATGCTGGATTTAATGGAGCTCTGTTTCCCAATCGTACGATCTTAATGACCGTATTAGTGAAGTCTCCAATTATGTAGTATACATATTATGAGAAAGTTGCCATCGACACTTCTACTCTTCCACGATTTCTGAGATACCGATAAATAATGAAAAATTAGTTACAATAACCTCTCTAAACAATTGTCGAATGGCTTATGCATATATTGAGAGCACCAAAACCTGCGCTATTGAAAGTGGTTATTCGATGTGATCTTAACTCAATAGAACAAGATTATTAGCTATATGAAGCAACTAAAGCAATAAATAATTCAGTGTAAGGTGTTTTAGGCCATTTTTACGACCTCGTCTTATACCTAGGATGGAGATGTGACCGAAATATATCACTTGAATGCTAATAGGATCTATTAAATCAGATTTGTGTTATGATGAAAGAAAAGATGATGTAGTAGAGACAACAGTCGACGCGTTCTATAAATCGACTGGTAATTCTTAACCTAACAATAAGGAAAACAGAATTAAGTAAAAATTGAACGTTTAAGCAGAAATATTTCGTTCACTGTCAAATGTGACTTGGCCGTGGGCATGGTTTTTTATAGGGCGACAACAAATCAGTGTGTAAATTATGTGCCAAAACAAGCGGGTTTTTATCCGGCAGAATGTAGGACATGTATTCCAAAACAATCACAGTTCGTTATCATTGTTGCACACGACTCAAGTATGTAATTCAAGCACCGAGTGAAAACAATGGGAGTTATCTAACGGGGTTGAACACGACTCATGATTGGAAGGTAGCGAAATTAACATGAGTTCTTCAACACGGTTCATCACAATAACAAGGCTGTGGTTTTTCATTCATACAACATCCTTTCATGTTGAAGTTTTGTATGTCCGTTGACTCGGTTGGAATTGTAATCTCTCAATCTGTCTTCGTATTCTTGGTGATCGTGTAATGATTTGTATTGTATTAAATTGAATGAAGCTACCAACACAAGAATAGAAGTCAAAATAAACCACACTCGGTATTCAAATTACGCGGTATATATTGATGTATATAAGTTTAACAATGAGAATTTGAAAAACAGTATGATTGTTATTTGAACAATCACCACATTCACGGCAGTTCCAAATCGTCCTCGGATTTGTGTAATCTCGAATAGGTTTGTTCCTCAGTCTTTACGATCGTCTGACACGTTGAGTTGATTCAGTATTCTGGGAAGAATCTGGAAGCGTTGTGTTATGATTGCTAACGCAAGCAGTATTACAGCGCAAATGACTTGAATCTGGTAGATGATTTGGTCTGCATGACGCTTGTGCAAAGTTCAGTCTTCTAGATCAAGTATTTTTACCATAGTTCTTCCGATTTTGTTTAATAGGATACCGGTAATTGGAACGTAATAATTCCCACGATAATATGATACTTCAGCCGATCCAAGTTCCATCAGATTTTATAACAAGGATCGAGATTTTGATAACATGGATGGTGTTGTTCCAGTAGTTGAATATTTACTATTACGATATTAAAGCAAGAAATTGTCAATAAAACGATCAAGTTAATTAAATGTAGTTCGACTGTGGATGTCTGGATGCAGTAAGCAAAAGTCGGCAACTGAGTAACACATGAAGCAGATAAATGGCTTCCATTATCACTCACAACAGCAATAGGCACAACTTCATGGTTGAAAACCTTTCGTAATGCAAGCATTGGGAAACCAGAAATAGGTTTAGTAGTGAGGACTACTTATGGCCATTTTGAATACGAATCGATGATCACAAGAGCATAGTATTTCTTTAGAAATGGTCAACTGTAATCTATATGAATACGTTGCAAGGCTTCACAAGATAATGGACATGGAGTCCATTTTGATGGCTGATGGAATAATTTGTGCTTACAGGAATGGCATGAAGAAGCAGTTCTGCGTATATCAGTATCAATTTCAGGCCACCAGCATAATTTTCTGCCAACGATTTCGTTTTTTCAATGACTAAGTGTCCTGAATGCAAATCATCAAGTATTTGTTTGCTAAGTAAAGGAGGAATAACAACACGATCATTTACACAAAACAGACCTTCGCGTGTCCGATATAATTCATTACGACGCTGATAGAAGCTGGATATTTTTCTTGGATGTGGCTGACCACCTCGTTTAACTGCAGCCATTATCGGACAAAAATGTTTCTCCGTTTCCAATCTTAAATCTGAACGAGATACACACATCGGTTGAACCAACAAGCAGTCTGTTCTGCCAGTCTTTTCATATGTCACAGCATTGCTGGATAAGAAATCTGCATGCGGAAATTGTTTGCACTGCGATGTTCCATAGTGTAAATATATGCACCAAGAGCTAGAAGAAGAAGAAGAAGGAGAAGAAATTGACTTTATTCGTACACACGAATTTTCAGCTGTTACAATAATTTCACCACAAATTTAAAAAATGATAAACATGTTCCGACATCGAGTTACAGTTTGTCGACTAAACGATTTTTCTTGTCCGTCTTAATTGATTGACATACGATCCAGTTTACTAGCAAAAGTTTTTGGGTCAAACGTTTCACTGCAAGTCCCGGTATCTCGTACTTCGTTCTAAAGTGCACGTCCAAATTTGACCCCAGTTGATCCGAAAATATTTGATGCATTTTACCCTTGGAGAAATTAATTGTATGCACGGCCGACTTGACGGCCTGCTATGCTCCATCTCTGAACAATTGCTGCAGTAGATTTTTCCAATGAAGATGTCGGATTGTAAATAAATTTCAGTGCTTCATGATCGGTTAATATCGTGAATTCATGACCAAATAAATATTTTTGTAAGCGCATGACAGCCCAATAAACAGCATGCGCTTCTCGATGAGTCTGAGCATAACTTTGTTCTGCTTTACTCAGTTGATGTGAAATAAACAATACCGGATGGCCATTTTGCTCTAAAACAGCACCAATCCATGAGGAGAAGCATCTGTGGTTAAAACCGAACGCTAATTTGATGTAAACGGCTTAAGTACATCACTGGATAACAATATGGATAAAAGATCCCGAAGTGTCTTTTCATTTTCGGAAGTCAACTTGAACGTTGTAGCATTCGGTAATGAAAACAATGACTAACAACCGTTGCAAAATTTGAGATAAATTTAGAATAATATTGTAACACTCCCATTACCGATCGAAGTTCACTAAAAGAATTTGACGATTTCATTTCCACCAGAGGTTTAAGACGATTCTGATCTGGAAGGAGTCCATTAGAATATATACGGTATCCAAGACTATCAATCTCATTAACATAAATGACGCATTTATCTAGATTTAATTTTGCGTTATAATGTTTGAAACGAGAGAGTAAAGCTAATAAACGTTGATCGTGAACACGTTTATCGGGTGCATGAATAATAATGTCGTCTTGATAGACATCAACACCTGGGAGACCATCAACAATATTGTTCATCACATCTTGAAATACAGCTGGTGAAACAGATAATCCAAACGTAAGAAACGTATTACGATACAATCCAAAAGGCGTGTTAATGGTTGTAGCTTCACTTGATGCTTCATCAAGTGGTATCTGTAAATATGCATCCTTCAGATCGATTTTCCAGAAAACACATGAACCATGTAAACGAACGTCAAATAGCTTCAGGCTCCTCAGTTGTATAACTTTGTTTGGTTAATCGAGAGTTCAGTGTCCCTCTGTAATCTCCGCAAACACGAAGCGTTTGATCATCTCTTTTCAGAGGTGTTACTATTGGCGGGGCTAATTTGGAGGCTGCCACGTGTACAAGAATACCACGTTCACACAAAGAATTAATCACTTTTCAAACAGGTTCCCTTAAACCATATGCACACTTCATTCAAATAACACTCAATGCGTCCAAAAAAGCACATAGCTTTACAAAAACCACAGAATAATATGCGAATTACAAATAACATAGGTAGTAAAACGGGGTTTGTTTGCCTAATGATTAGTTCAGGAATCACGTAAAAATACATAGAGCAGAAATTGTTTTCAACCGGTTTGATAGGGTAAATATGTATAGTTTACTTGGATGCATTGGTTCAAAGCTTTATGATGCAGAATATATAGTTTCAATGCTTGGATTGGTCGACATGAAGTTGTCCAAGTTCGATTGGAATATATCCAAGTTGGGTGAATGTGCAACGTTACGGGGTAAAGAGTTCCAAGTAAAACATACACGTACAGAATAAGAATACCTTCGACAGTTCAGACTCGAGTCTGGAATAAGTACTGTATATTTATGACTCCGGCTTGTTCGTGGTGGTAATCGTGTGAATAGTTGATTCAGGGGATGGTTGTGGGTATGCAGTATATTGAACATAAGAATCAAGTCGCCTCCAAGACGGCGGTAGCGAGAGTCGAAGAGATTGAGGCTTGTAATCCGATCTTCGTATTGTTTATGTTTAAACCACGTACGAGCTTGGTGGTTCTATGATATATTCTCTGCAAGAGGCGGAAGTCCTTCTGTAGCCAGGGTGACCAAGCCTGAACCGCATACTCCTTGGTTGGCCTCAAGTACGTATTAATTATTCGATTAACAGTTTGCTTCGTGAAACTCCCGAACACGCGTTTTAGCAGAAGCAGTACTCTTGACGTCTTGTCATAGAGAGCTGTGGCGTTATGTGACGGTTTTGAAGTGCTGAGGAGGACGTGATCGATCCCAAATTTTCTTTACAGTTGAAGGACAGAAATTTAATCTAAAATATATTTTGTAAGCTCGTCATACCAACAAGATAAATTTACCAATACTTGTTCCAATAATTGTTCCAGAGAGAAAGATGGATTTCTGAAGTCTTGTTTTTGTTTGACCAACCTAATGTAGAGGATGAACGACTGGACGAAGAAAGTAGATGATGCTGGTTGCTTGCATGTGTATTAGTTGGACATAGCAAAGGCGTTTGATCGCGGGGACCATATTTAAATCTTTAGAAACCTGCATGAGTCTGGCATAAATGGGTGTTTTTTTACATAACACAGCGACAGTACGTATCGATGATGCGATGTCTAGGGACATCGATGCCACTAGCACTGTTCCACACGGTTCTGTACTTAATCGAGTTCTTCTTTTGACTTGCATCAATACAGTTCCGAAACTCGTGGCAGGCTAGATGATTCTTTTTGCGGATGATGTTAAACTTTGGATGGTAATCAAGTCAAGCGTGAATAGTTTGCGCATACAGAGCGCATTGAGCTGCTGGTCAGAGAAGGACAAGCTTTCATACAACTTCAGAAGGCGTGAAAATTTGCACATCGTTAGAAATTCCACGTTCGCCTACAAACTTGGATCTCAACAGCAGGATAGTACAACAAAAGAAAATGCAACGAAAATAAAAGAAAAGGACGTCCGAAGAACAGCATGCAACGCGAAACCATGTACCACCGAGCTTACCGCATGCCAAGTATCCCTTGACGTATATTTGAACGTTTTTGACCCGAAACATTCCCCTGCTGCTAAAACCGTATATTAACCTAGGTTTTGATTACACAGAGTAGACATAGGTACCATAGGAAAAATGGACATCAAGCAGTCCGAAAAGATTATCGCAGAGCAACTGAGATTAAGAAGAGACCAGCACATCTTAATTTGGATACGTTGGCTCGTAGACGTATTCGATTGGACTTAATCCAGATCTATAAAATTCTGAACTCGAAGATTCATTCTGTGAGGCATCTATTGTGTTCCCGCTCAAGCCAAACCTACGCACTCACACATTATCATTGTATATTCCAGATTCTCATCGGAAAATGTCGTCGCTTTGTCTTTTCTTTGCGGTTTTGCTAATTATGGAACATCTTATCACCGGACATTGTACAAACATTTTTAGAAACAAATTTGATCATATTTATTCTTATCAATTCCACCCTATAATCTGTTTAAATAACTCATATAATGCAAATTAATATGATAATGAACCTATTGAACCTTTTTCAGCAGACTGAGACAATGCATGACATTTTTAATATGCATTAACTGTCGATCTTCCAAAAGCCTAGATTTTTTACTTTTTGTCTTTATACGAATGAACTATAGCGCTATTATGCTATACTGTTTTCAGAGTATATATTCAAAATCTCCAATCTTGAATCTTAATAGGTGCATGTTGAGAATGATTTCATGACACGAAAGGGTGAAAATCTTTCTGGAATACAGTTTGACATGCGTCTTTCGAGTCTGAAACCAAAATCGGATGGAAACCATGCGTGATAAATAGTGCCCCTTTGAAACTGTTTCTACAATGAATTTGTAAGAATGTGAACGTTCGCTGATACAACCATTGTTTCACAAGGTCTTCTGAACTAATATAGGGCGACCGTAAATGGTGGAGTTAATGAAACACAAGTTCAAGTGCGAAATTCGTTTATGGTTTTATGACACGATATCGCATGATTAGCACAGCGTGTAAGCGCACCAAACTCAATAGGTAGAGAATGGTGATCTAGAGTTAAAATAACGTTATCGAAACGGATGGCGGCCCGATACTTGACAATTTTTTCCCTGGGGAGTACTGTCGGCTATATAGTAAGAGACTATTGCGGAATGCATCGCCTTGAAGATTTGTTAATACGCCCTCATACCCATACACAGAAAACACGTTATGACTTCGGGACATTTCTGCGTGTCGAGATTCGTCCTATCAGCTGAACCGGCTGTGACCATTGCTGCGTTCGCCGGGTCCAGGC